>JANHGC010463951.1:0-13553 GCA_027560395.1 Boaedon fuliginosus | reverse complement strand
TTTCTTAGTTAACTATTTAATTAATTGTTAGTCTTATAAATATATATTTTATTATTTTAAAACATCTTAACAAAAGGAAGGAGGAAAAAAAATAAAAAATCACTATTTCTAAATTAAGAGCAAGTTTAAAATATATAATCACTTTTTCATAATCAATTATCTTCCTTTCTACCCCCTCATCCCTCCTTTTCCTCCTCAAGAGATCTGCTCCTTTTTTTCTTGCCCCCCCCATCTTCCCTTTTTGCTCCATCATTTCTATCTTTCTTCCTTTTATTTTCGCTAACATTTTCCTCCCTTTCTTGATACTTGCTTCCCCCTCCTTCAGGCTGGTCTGGTAGTCTTTCAGTTCTTTTTGATGTTTGGGAGTCTCGAAGACCACTTTTTTTTTGTTTCCTCAACAAATATGCCCGAATGTCTTTTATTTCATTATGCCTCTTCACCACCATCTTCATCACATCTTCCTCCTCTTTTGCCTCCACCCTTTCCTCCATCCCCTCCGCTCCCTTCATCGTTAATTGGTCAGCTTGCTTGTAATCCATTTCTGTTTCCTCCATTTGTTTTAGCATATTTAACAACATATTTCTCATTTCATTTCCAATTTTTTTAAATTTTTAATTTAATTAATCACAATCTCTCTTCATTCATTCTGCACCACACCAAGTTCCTTGTTTATGTCCATGTTCAAAAGAAAAAAGTCAACACTCCAATTCCAATTGAAATATTTATGCTGGAGCTCCAGCTGTATCTCTCTGCCACACTCTTCAAGCCCCGGGGTGAGCAGTCCTTTGGAACGGCACCCTCTTGTTTTTATCAGGTTGCCTCCCTCTTGTTTCACCGCTTAACTCGATAGATGCAGCCACCCGTTCTTTTTGAGTCAAATTAGAATCTGGGGTTGTTGTTTTGCCTGTCTCGTCTTGCCCGTCCTGCCTCTGATTGGATTTATTTCAAATTTCTCCTCCAGCGCTCACTTCTCCCAGGGATTCCGACTAAGTGGCCACCATCTTGGAAACCATCCTGTCCAGTCCTCAGCTATAAGCACTCAGGAAGTGGGGAGGGGATTTGCGTATCCCCTCTACCCTTCTTCCCACACTCCTCTGCTTTGCCTATCCTACAGATAGGCTTAGATCCTCTTCTGGGTCCTCGAACCAGCAGTCCTGGGGCAGTCACCGCAGAGTTCACAGTTTCTGCTCTCAGTATGACTGGAAGTCCCCCCAGAAGTCCTTTGTTGAGTTTCTTAAAGGGGAAGGGTTGTTTGACTTTCTTAAAGGATAAGGTTTGTTTAAAGCTTTTTACAATGCTATTGGAAGGAAATAACTGAATAATGAACCAAAGCTGCCAGAAAGAAGCTTTTAATGACAAGAAACCTGGCTAGTTCCTGTGTCTATTTGTTCTGGTAATGAGCAAGAGTTGGCTGCTGATAGTTACCATTGCATTTTAACTATTTTAATTCCTCAAAGTGCTCTGGCACCCTGCCTGATTTGTAACTCCAACTTGCAGGTCTTTTTAATCTAATGATTGGTATTTTGGGCAGATTTTTGCAAGCAAAGAAGCTTTTTGTATTTTTGTACAGGTAATCCTTGACTTACAACAGTTCATTTTGTGACCATTCAAAGTTACAGTGGCACTGAAAAAAGTGACTTATGACCATTTTTCACACTTATGACCATTGCAGCATGCCCATGCTCATGACAGGCCAGGCGAGGAGAAGCACCCCTCGACATGAGTGATGTTGAGTTGGCCATGCCCACCCAGTCACATGATCACCTAACCATACCCACCTAACCACTCCCACTAAGCCACACCCACAGAACCGGTTGAAACCCACCCCTGACCAAGGCCCTTCAGTGTCTTAAATAAACAGACTCAGTATCACAAGAAACAGTCATCTACAACATCCAGTATAAGAATTGTAGCAGCTACTCTGTAGGGCAGGAGGGTTAAGCTCAAGGCAAAGAACTGGACCACAGTGCCTCTGCCAGCAAAAATGGACCTCATGAGGCTGACACAACCAAAGGTGGAGCTCAGGAGCCCATTTTCACTGGCAGAGCATTCGGGCCACCACAGGCACCCTCGACATGAGTGATGTCCAGCTGGCCATGCCCACCCTGGCCTCCCAAGTTCTAACACAACCCTGATCCAGCCCTCAATGAAATCAAGTTTGATACCCCTGATATAGACAAATCAGCCATTAATGGACAAGAAAACATAAACCACATTTACATAAGACTGAAAAGGGACAAATTTTAGAAAGCCAAGATAGAAATAAAAAAGACCAGATACATACTCCCCAGCAGACAACATCCAGATAAAGAATTGACATCAATCAGAAAACAATCCCCTAATTAAGGAACTACCAAAGAGAAAACTAAAGGTCCACCAAAACTAGCAAGGAAAGATATATATAATAGCTTCCCCTGCCAGTTTTGGAGGAGGTATGTTTATGCACTGGGGTAATGAAACTTCTGTAAGCAAAACAATCAAGCTCAAAAAATGCCAAGTACACAATCCAATTAGAACAAGAAATCTATAACCAGGAAGAGAAGATACAGCAAGAGGGAGGGAAGTATGTTTGAGTCTGGAATAACAGAAAACCTCCTGAGAGAAGTCACTTTTGTAATAATGCTGCTCTATAATAATAGCACCTTCAACTTTATTGGAAATTTTAGGAACTCTTAATGAAGACAAACTCCTAGAAAGAAACTCTCTTTCAAACAAACGAAAATACTGAACATGCTAAAGTGTCTTGTACATGTTATAAATAAAATACAATTCCTGTCCCATTGATAGATTGGTCTGTTCATTTTAATTGGGAAATATGAGCTCAAGCTGATTTCTTAATCAAAGAACTTTTCTTAATTTGTCTTGCTGTGAAGTCTCATAAGAGGTGGAAAACTCAAATTTGCTATTTCCTATGCTGAAATACTTTTATAATCCTGTGTGGTCATCTTTGAGCAGGTGAGATTGCATGCATTGTGCCAAAATTGCACTAGATATGATTCTAATTTAAGTAGCAGATTTCTAGGATCCAACTACACAGGTATCTGAGCTACTTAAAAAGAAACTATAGACCTCTGTGATCCCATTACATTGACTGTGTTCAGTAATTGAGCCGATTTCTAATACAAGCCAATAAAAGAGCAATCTTTCTTTTGATAATGATGAAGCACTGAAGAGACTATGGACAGCCCTTTTCCCCTTTGGAAAAATATTATCCAAGCAATTCTTTAAAGGGAATACTTATGGAAGATGAGATGTCATTTCCATTCTCTAACATAGCTTGCTTGACTTATGCAGGGCTGAAAATGACACAACTTTTTCTGAGTTCTCTTTTGGGACGACACAGCATGCATTTTAAAGTTCATTGCTTTTCCCTCTCTATGGAATTTGGAATGAGGAGATATTGGGCGTTCTAGTGGAAATGTGGACTATCTTTTCAGGGGGCTGTGAAAAAAACCTGGTTGAAAAATTAATTTCCCAGGACACAGGTGTCAAACTTGCCACGTCACGTTGCTGTCACGTGATGTATCGCAACGTTTTTTCCCTTTGCAGAGCTAGGGTGCGCGTGGCCTGCCTGTGATGCATCCGGTCCGCAGGGCACCAGTTTGACACTCCTGGTCTAGGACAATCAGAAGTGGATTGCAAAATTCAGTTGACCATTGGACTGTTGGAATTTGTGAACCACTTTGTTGCCATATGAATCACCTGAATTATTGCAATCATATTCCTTAGAGCAGGGGGTCAAACTGGTGCTGTCACAGCAGCATCACTTGAAATATTGGGACTTTTTCTCCCTTTGCTAAACCATGCATCGACGTGGCCAGTGCATGACGTGTCCAATCCGCAGGCCACAAGTTTGACAGCCCTGCCTTAGAATAATCATGTCCTCTTCAGAGCAATCTGTGATTTTTATTTTTTTTTTGCATAGGAGAATTATAGTCAGGTAGCTAGACTTTCTTCATCTTTGTCAGTGTTTTTTCATATTCATCCTTAAAGTTTCTCTAAGTTCATCACACAATTCCTCTAGTTCCACATGAATGGCATTTAAATTGCTTTAGAACTTTCAGAAGTTGTCCTTGAAAATGTTGGGTATATGCTCAATATCATATCACGTAAATTGCTCTGAATTTATTCTTCTGCTTTTACTTGATTTGGAATTTGAACGTGAGGAGTATATGATCTCTTGCAGCATCAGCGCCAGGCCACCCTTTTGCTGTTATAACTAAGCTCTTCCCCTCCAGTTATCAATAATATGGTCATAACATATTTCTTGATTTTTGCCTGTCAAAGAGAAGCCAAGGTATTTCACTGACTCTATTACCTGACAACTAGATTTCTTACGCAGAAAGCCCTCATTCTCTTCCATTAAGTATCTTGTAATTATTTTTGTTCTTTGAGCATTGATTTTCTATCCAGAGAATTCTCAAAAGCGTTGGATAACTTTCATCAACGGTCTTATTGCACCTTGTGTAATGGTTAGTACTACATCATCTGAATAACACTTAAATATCTCCCTGTAGATTTAGAGACCATCTATTTGTTCGTTGCATCAATTTTTTTTCTACCAACATTTCTAATGATAAATAATAGGGAAGAACGTGGATATCCTTGTCCGATACCTTTCTGTATTTGAAAATCTGTGGAAAGTGCTCAGTTGATTGTAATCTTAGCCTGTTCAGATATAGCTTTGATCCAGGCTCCTATAAAAGTATTTTAGTCTCTGTCACATGCTAACAGTTTTGTTTTCTTGAATTCAGCCCATTGTGTCAAGTTAATAATTTTTATAGAGAGAGAGAGATTAAATATCATCCACAACCTAGTATGTCACATGGATCCTATTTATACTATTTAAGCATTGCCTTTTTAAGATGAATGAGTTAGTTGATCTGACACCTTTCCTGTCTAAAAACTCCACTATTAAAATTTTGTTATGGATAGTCAAAAGAAAACAAGTCAGCTACAGTATGAAATAAAGCTTGCTTTTTTTTAAATAGTCCTGAAGGTTTATTAATACAACCTATAACTTCACCTTAAATATATATTATCATTCCATGCATTTATATTTTAGTTTTATTGCATAAGTCTTCACCTCTGCTTAAAGTGCTTTATTTCACCTGCATTATTTTATATACTATGTCATATTCAAGAAACCAACTGTACGCATCAAGCAACATTTTTTTAATGGGCAGCTTTGTGTGACTACCCCCACCCCCGGCAGTGGTGGGATTCAAATGATTTGAATTATTGGACTGGGAGGCTCTTCTTACTGTCACTCGTGCTCTTGTCACCTCTCGATTGGACTACTGTAATGTGCTCTACATGGGGCTGCCCTTGAAGAGCACTCGGAAACTTCAACTGGTCCAAAATGCGGCTGTGCGAGTGATTGAGGGTGTACCTTGATGCAACCACATAACACCTATCCTCTGCAAGCTGCATTGGTTGCCAGTAGTCTTCCAGGTGCAATTCAAAGTGCTAGTAACAACTTTTAAAGCCCTACATGGCTTAGGGGCGGGATACCTTCGAGACTGCCTACTGCCGCCTTGTGCCTCCCAGCGCCCAGTTAGATCCCACAGAGTTGGCTACGGTCCCGTCAGCCAAGCAATGCCGGTTGGTGGGCCCCCACACTAAAGCCTTCTCTGTGGCAGCACCGGCCTTTTGGAATCAACTTCCCCAGAGATTAGGACTATTCCCACTTTACTGGCCTTCCGGAAAGCCACAAAAACTTGGCTTTTTCAGCAGGCCTGGACTTAACCATCCTTCCGCTGAAATGTTTGAAATGTTGTTGATTGCAGATTGTGTGTGTTTAGATTTTTTAGATTGTATCCATTGTTTTAAAATGTTGTTAGCCACCTCAATATCCCCTGACCCGGGAAATGAGGCGGGATATAAATCCAAATAATAAAGAAATAAACTGGACTACAGGCTGAGTGGGCCATGTGACTGGAGACTCTGGGGGGAAATGACAAAGTTTAGTTTTAATTGGGTGTAAAACCGCCAGTTTTCCACCAAGTCTGTGCCAATTTGATATGTCCCAATAAAATGTTCTTTGAGGAATATGCCTGCCTCTGAGTTCTTATTGAATGGGATATATTACTTGGAAACTTGACAGTGTTTTAAACACAGCTGTATCATTAGAAATCCTTAGCAGTCACATTTTCAGAAATTCTCCCAAGAATAGATCTTTAAGGGTCTCGGATGACTCACAATAGCCAGGTTGGTGTGGATGGGTCGGCATGGCTACGTGGGCACGACTGGGTGGGAGCGCCCATCCATGCCCATCTAGCCACGCTAACCAAGTAAGACTCACCCAGCTGTGCCGACCTATCCCCGTTGACTTGGCCACTGTGACTTGTCCCATTCTGGATCTTTAAGGCTCTACCACAGATGAAGGGAGAAAATCTGCCCACTGGCAGTTATAAGATAAGCCTGCCAGATCTCTTCCTGGGATCTCAGCCTGGGATCTCAACCCCAGCTTCCTTACCTGACTTATGCAATGTCTACACGCAGCTGTTCCCTCAGGTGATTTGCCATTATGTCCTTGCCTGTAGTTTGGACAAGTCTAAGAATGCTGCACACTGAATAATCACAGTCCTTCGCTCAATTCAGCTAGTTAAGATACATAGCACAAACAAAGATCAGAGCAACATCTTCAGGGGAAACAGGATTCAGAATAGCACTGTTTTACCTCTGGCTCCTCATAGATTTCGGGGTCCCTCTGAGGGCTTATGAACGGGAAGAGGCAAAGCCGATCTCCTTTCCTCAGGTGGTACTCTCTGCCGGCTGCCAGTCTCAGGGCCATGTCCTGAAGGACCTCCCGGCTGATAAAAGGAGCGGCTGTCAAACGCAGGGTTTCATTTAAAGCACTGTCTGTACAAACAGAAAACCCGCAGGGAAAATTATGGCACCCAAAATAGCACAGGAGCAAAGGTGTGGATAGGGCTGTCATGACATCAATGTGCAGGGAAGACGACAGCTCAATTTATAGCACATCGCAATTGCCACCCGAACTCCCGTCTTGCCAAATCCTTTAGAAGCAAGCAAAAAAGGAAGTATAATAGGACTTCTCTCTCAGCCAACCTACCTCACAGGGTTGTTGTTTTGGGAAGGAGAAAGCAGTATGAGGTATGTTTCTTGCCTTATTTATAAAAATAATGAAGACAGGATAAAAAAAAATCTAATAATAAATAGCGTTTGCGTACTGCATCAATTATTGTTTGCGATTTTCTTTTTTTCTTTCTTTCTTTTCTGGTGGCTTAGAACATCATGGAAAGTTTGCCAACTGTAACTTATTCAATAAAGTACAGCTGAAAAATTTTGCATGATATGCAGAAGTGTTAATACTTGTTTTATACATTTCTTGTATGTAATACCCAGAGCATAATCAGACCATACACCGGAAGCCGTGTAATACTTGTGATACTGCGGTAGAGAAGAATGAACGTAGGGTGGAAAAAAACATTCTATACAAAGCGAACCAGCAGAGGGCATAGAGAATTCCACAATTTCTTTTACCTGTTCGGCTATTTTTTGTGTTGGGAATTTTCCCGTGGAGAAAGGGCAGTTTCCAATCATACACTTCAATTGTGCTGAAGCAGTTACCTTCACCATGTGATGCTATGTGTTTGTATGAGAGGTAACACTTTTTTCTGTATACCTGCGGTTGAGACTAATATTAAGATGCCGACAACAATGGAAGTTATTATACCCTTTGATTTTAATAGGATTATCGGTGATTTAAAAGGGTTTGGCGAGGCATATGCTGATCTTTAGCAGGAAGGCTAGAATTAAAATGCTTTAGTGCTAGTTTTAGTAGGAGTTCTGAATACAGGTCATTTGCATTTTCTTAAAGGAGACGTGACGGGGGCAAAGAAATTGTAGGAATCTGAGATTTAAAATTACAGTTCTGTCCTCTACTGAAAGGTCGCTCCATCCTTTCAGAGGTTCCCTTACTACATTTTGAAAGTATTTTTTTGCAAATCTCAGACTAGGGATGAGATGAAATATGAGAAAGAGAGCACAGTGGTAGCAGAAGACCTTGAAAGCTAGATGGAACATAGCTAACATTTTCCATTTAACCTGAGAGCAGGAGATTGGGTTTGACACTGCAAGACACTGATTGCTGATCAGGTATATGACACCATCCAACCACATGCATAAACCCCAATTGATCATGCAGCCCAAACCTCAATAGACCAAATTATAAGATATTTCTCTTTAATCAACACCTGCAACTCTGGCCTATTGTTTATTAGCTCAATTTAACCCTCATCTGGGGTACTCTACACCTGATCTAATAGCTAATTAATGGTTAACAGCCACTATTAAGGGTGCAGGAATAGCCACAAACAGGATAAGAATGCTTATATAAATATATATATATATATATTTAAAGGTTAAATGTTAGCTACTGAAAAGATTGTTGGGGTGCCTGGTTTATACAGCAAGGGAAACAGAGGCAATGGTTAACTTGATTGGTTGTGAACCAAATGGAAAGTTAATCCCCTACTATAATATAAACTAAGTCTATAATAATGGGTTTCATATATAATTCCATTATATCTTATGCAGGGGCGCTTTCCCTGTCCAAGATAGTTCTTATTTCAAGGTCATTTTGGAAGGGAGATGTCACTGGAATTTGGGAGGATTTTCTCTCAAACTTTGCCAGCCCTGAATTTGAAAGACATTGCACCCAGGCACATATTGCTGTCTTCCTCTTGGTGATCATACCCCCATGTTTACCAAGATAAAAAGACTGGATACAATATTGAGACAGCTAAAGGGAAAATCTGATGTTCGCTATGCTTTAAGTAAAGCAAATCAAAGAGACAGATAGGATTTTGTAAGAAGCTTTCCCAGATCCAGTGATGACAGTGGTAAATATTTAACTGACACTTAAGGAATTAAATTGCTCAGGACTGATGAATGACACGCTACTAACCGAAAATGGGTGTCCTATCCAAAACGTCTTGGTTGATTATCTCACAAATTGGCCCGGTTGCTAATCGTCTGTTTCTAAATAGTTTTTCCATTTCAGCTTGAACTGCTGCCATGACTGGAGGATGTTTTAAAAGAAACAGGAGAAGCCAAAAAACTGCTGGACCAGCATTGCTCTAAAAATGGAAAGAAACAACAAAGGAATCAGACAGACTTTAATGCCAGAGAACACGCACAGAACTTTATCACAAAGCAGCAAAATCTGATCCAATTTTAAATATCCTTTTCAGTTAAAATCAACAGGGTCTGTTTCACCTTTAATAAGAAAGTTCCACATTAGCAGTTGGATAAATGAACAACAGGGTGGCCTTAGAAGGACTGACTTGAAAATCTGAGAAATAACCCTAAGCCTTCTACAGTGATACTATACTCAGAACTAATTGGCCGCTTTAGAAATCTAAGCAATCTCATAATACCTAATATACTAATTGAACCATATTCTCAACCTGGCCTTCAGTTGCTGCTACTGAATACTCAGCTCAGTCTGTAATAATGCTTCTCTCATCCACAGTTAAATTATGGATGAGAGAGAGAACCAGCATTGTCCCAAAGGTGCTTCTTCAAGAGGCAACTGGACTTTCTGGTACCAGAAATTCCAGCTGCCTCTTGAAAAAAGCACCTTTGGGACAACCATCACTGGCATGACTGAGAATCTCTATAGACATTTAGTGAACCAGCATTTTATTACTAAAACTTGGCTGGATCTTGAAATGGGGGTTTTCATTTCCGAAATTTGCGCAGTTGTGTTTCATTGTGGCATCAAAATTCGGGGGGTAGGGGAAGATTTATGACAATTGTTATCAGGGGATCTCTTGTGACTTCAAGGGCTGTGTCCCACAGATCCCTGGTGTGAGACTCGGTTCATTAAGTTGGGTTCTAAGGATCCTTTGGGATTGTTGCTGTTTTATCAATCTCCATGCTGCATAGCCACTTCCTTGCTTGAGCTCTTTGACTCAATTTTTCTAGTTGGGTGTAGAGGTCCCTAGACTTATGCCTCTAAGGTTAATCATCCTTCCATGAAAATGGCAGGGAAGTTCATGGCTTCCATGACAGCCTTGGGCCTATCCCAGATCATCCAGAGCCTGACTCAGGGAAATGGTCACATTCTAGATTTGGTGTTCCTGTTCGACCAGTGGCAATATAATCCAAAATGGAGGGAGCTAACAATACCCACTTTTTCATGGTTGGATTATATTCAGATTTCTTGGGGTTCTCCAATGCCATGACCTACAACAGGGAGGTTGGACCATCTGAAATCTGGGTTGCCACTTGTAATAAGGGGATGGCTGAGATCTTAGACCAGATTATGCCTATGCAACTTCTCCCTTTTCAGGAATCCCAGTACTCCCCCTGATTTGAGGGAGAGCTAAGATTTATAAAGAGATGATAAATCTGGCCTGGAAACTGGAATAATAACGGAAGAGCTCTTCTTGAGAATTTTGCATTGTGACACCTCCAAACCATGAATAAACTGAGCCAGTGGTGGCTTTCAGTTTTTGAAACAACTGGTTCTATGGGTGTGACTTGTATGGTGGCCATGGCTAGGTGGCCATGTAACTTGGTGATGTGACAGATCACACCCAGCCCCGCCTCCCAGCCACTCACCTCAAAAAAAGAGATAAGTTCAGCCGGTGTTTTTTGGCCCGTTTTTAGCCTGATTTCCAGGCCATTTTCAGGCCGATTTTGGCTGGAAAATTGGCCTGAAAATAGCCTGGACATAGCCTGAGAAACAGGTTGCTTTTCAGGCCATTTTCAAGCTGATTTTGGCTCGAGAATCGGCCTGAAAATCGGCCTGAAAATAGCATGGAAACAGCCTGAAAAACATCCCATTTTTGGGGATGTTTCCAGGCCATTTCCAAGCTGATTTTGGGGCAAAAAACTGCCAAAAATGGTCAGAAAAGCATGTAGGGGCGGGGCCAATTGGTGGTCTGATTTGCCAGTTCTCTGAACTGCGCAGAATTGGAACAGTTTGCTTGAAGCGGGCCAAACCGGCAGAAGCCCACCCCTGAACTGGGCTGAACAGGAGTTATGAACCCCTGGATTATATAAAAACTCAGAATATTCCTAATGTCCATTTTTCCTAAAGCCTTGTATTTCTAATTATTCTTCATTACTGAGACTGCTGTTATATTTCCCCTGGTAACTTAAAAAAGTAACATGACAGCTCATTTTGGACAATAGCATCTTTCATGTGGTCCTGAGGTACTTCTAGTGGCCACAATTAAGAACAAAAGTTTAAAAAAGGAACTTCTTGTACAGTCTACTGTATCACCACACCAAGGGCAAAGCTGAGTATGCCTCTCCCATTATAAACCTGTCTGGCTATTAAAACCTGCAGACTTCATGAAGATGTCTTTATGGTTAAGAGTCATTACTCCAAGGAACTGCACTTGGTTTTCATGTTCTCACTATTTTCAAAATCTGTATCTTGGCAGAATGATGGTAAAATAGCAGAGACCAAAGTACTTGGTTTTCCAGTTTTCAATTTGTATCACTTTTCAATCTTATCCATTTAGTTCTATCTTCTAGGCATTCAATAACATTCTAAAGGTGACCTATGTGAAGGCTCAGGTATGTTGCTTAGATGTCCTTCTAGAATATTGGTCATCCTTATGTGCATAAGATCTTTTCTCAGTTCAGGTGAAAATGAGACTAGCAGAAAGATGGTTGAAGTCCCTTTTGGTCTATGATGACATGTTTGTTTCATTGCTTCGGTTAGCTATTTTTTTATTGGTATTGCAATATGCTTTATGCTTTATGTTTTATGCTTTATGTTTATTTTATTTTTAATTTGTTTTTATGTCATGGGCCACCAAAGAGTTACTTTATAGGGAAGATGGTGGCATAAAAATTTAATAAAAAAACAAACAGATTGGAGTCAGGTGGTAACTGTAAATAAATAAATAGACAAACAAGCAAACAAGCTGGCTAGCCAGCTTTAAGCAGTGCAATATGGAGACTCGGTTCTTGGGAACAACTCTGTGTTCCCCAACCACGGCCATTCTTTCCCACCACTGCATCTCACGGGAATGCTCTTATTTCAGTATCTGAGAAAGAGAAAACAGGAAGCCCCAGCACTTCCTATTGTTCTCTCCTTGCTTATTAAAATTGAGACGATTAAGTGAAATGCAATACAGCACTATTGTTGATCGCAAGTACATCAAGAGTACATCAAATCCAATAGAGAGAAGTGCAAAGAATGAATAATACATGCTGATTTTGGAAGGGTGAGATGTAAGATTTTGTTCTTGCTTGGGTTTCTTTCTTTCCTTTTTTTTTTAGAAGGATGGCTGGTTTTAATTAAAGTGCAGCCATTAAAAGTGGGGCGGAGCTGAGAGAATCAAAGTGCATCCAGGGCTTTTAATTATTAAACGTGGTGACCAAAAGGATTTACTCATGTTGTGAGGGGAGAGTCTCTCTTGCCGCCTTGAACGCTCCATTCTAAAAATCCTTATTGTCTCTTTTCAATGTATAAGAACCGAATAATGGAGTGTCTTTTGGGAGCAGATTCGCTAACACAAGTCAGGATAATTATGAGAGGGACAGGAAATCAAATATTTTAGAGCAGGGCTTCCAATTATATACTGGGAAATAAAGGGACCTCTTGGGAAACAATTAGTAATAGTCTGGACATAACCAATTGCCTTAAATTAAATCTTGGTGCTTGTACTGTTAGGTTAGTACCTCTACACTTTCTGGAGCAGCTTTTCAGTTGTTTCAGAGAGATCTCCCCATCCTGTTTGGAACGCAAAAGCTTAAAGCTGATCTCTGTTTGTGCTCTATCTATCACTTGATTTTATTTTCTTCCATAAAGGTGGTCCTGCAGGCCAGAAATCAGGATACTTTGAGTTAAAGGATCTTCCCTAGGTGACGGTTGGAGAATCTGTGCCTCTACAGATGTAGATGTCCAGATACAATCTTCTCATTTTTGATAGCTGATAACTGTTGACTTCATTGCCTGGATCACTTGGAATCCCATACTAAGTCCCTGGCTCCTTTATGCTCAACTAAAGGATTGCTCAAATTATTTTGGCTATATGCTCTACAACTGCTGGCCGAGGAACTCTGGGAGTTGAAGTCTACAAGTCTTAAAATTGCCAAGGTTAGAGACCCTGCTCTAGAACACAGGTCTAGGTCATTAGACCTTTGAAAGACATCTCTGGGTACTGCAAAAAGGGGTTTAGATGTCAATAAGAAACAAGTGGTCCATAATGCAAGACTGGTAATTTATATTTCAGTAGATTGTGGGCCATAGGTATGTTTTTCTAACTCTACCGTTTGCATATAAATAGTTCATGTAAGACAGGGGTGTCCAGGTCAAGGCCCGCCGGCTGAATCCGGCCCATAGGATGTTTAGATCTGGCCCGAGGGGCTGGCCTGCAAACTGCAAAGGAGTGGCCCACAGTGCCTCTGCTAGTGAAAAGGAGCTCCGTTTTCACTGGTAGAAGGCTATCAAAACAAGCTAAAAACAAAACAAAAGGAGAAATGTTTCCCCTTTTGCATTTAAGCATGCAAGATAGGACAGGAAAGGAGTAAGGGAAAGAGGAAAGACGAAGGAAAAG
>JANHGC010456121.1:0-13597 GCA_027560395.1 Boaedon fuliginosus | reverse complement strand
CCCAACCAGGTCTCAGTGATGCACGCCAGGTCGGCCCTCTCATCCAGAATTAAATCCTGGACAAGAGGGGCTTTATTAACCACCGACCTGGACTACTGCATGATTAATTAACATACAAATGTTTGGTAAGAACTGCAAATGACTATTAATATCTTAGATGAGGCAGTCCCATATTCCATATGAATGGTATGCCTCTTCCAACTATTTATTAAACAAATGTATATGGCTGCCCAACTCATGGGTAATTCTGGGCATCTTACAACATTAAAAATCACAACATAAAAATCATAGGGTGGAAGAGGTTAGTCTGCAGTTAGTTTCTGGCCCACTACATCCATATTTGTTGTTCTGGAAGCTGACCCTTTGCTTCCTTCTTCCAACCTACTTTCCCTCCTTCATGTTCAGACAGGTTTGTTGTATCGGCAACAGTTTGCAATTTGAAAATTCATTAGTACAGTAATGTTCATACTGAACAAAAATATAATTGTACATTGAAAGAAAGACATTTTTTCCAGAGAGCTTGATTGGATGCATTGGTGTCATGGGACAATGCTGCAGGTTTTTTACTAATATATTGTGGATGAAGTTCCATACAAAGAAAATTCCCTTGAAGTTTTGGGAATTTATTTGTGAGCAAGTATGTTTGAAATTGAAATGAGTCCTGATTTTCTTAAGCTTTTAAAGTTCCATTGTGCATTAATGATTAACTTTTATTGATTACTCTGGATAGACATCTACATAGTGGCCTACAAATCTCTTTTCAGCCTGCTTCCAAACAATCCTATTAGAAGTAGTCCCACTTATTTCAACTTCCCACAAGTGATGTTTCAGATAAATTGGATTGCAATTTACAATTGATCTACAACCCTCCCACAGTCTGAAAGGGTTATAGAACAAAACTTCTAAGAATCCCTTGATGGGGTTACCCTGACATAGATTATGAATTCTCCATTCCTGAATGTAGCTCATAAAGGATCACAAGCATTTCTTAACATCTTCCTTATTGTTACTTTGCTTCTTTAAACTTTTTCCCCAATAAATGCCGGCTGTAGCAGAGCTGTTTTAAAGAACTGTAGAGAAGTGATGTGTTCTACACCTCACCACAAAGTACCGGTATCTTATTTCTTCTGAATTTAAGCACTGTCCAATCCTAAAATTAAATTTGAAGTTTAAAGGGGGGAAGGTACATAAAATTGGCCTTTAAATTCTTAATCTTGTCATATATAAGATATAAGATAATTACTATCTTTTGCTCTAGAAAGAAAGACAAATCAATTGTGAAATTGAAAAGAAGCAGATTTTGACAAAATTTTGGTAGAGTCTTTCCAAGGATAATTGATAATAGAGCTGACTGGATTGGGTGGTTCTCCTTTGCTACAGTTATTTAAGGAAGCAGTTATTAAAGTAGGGACTGGAGAGACATTTATCAACTACCTTAATAGTCTCAAGATTCTTGCATGTATATTATGGAGGCGGGATGGATTGTCTCCAAGATACTTCACAATTCTGGTTCCTTGTAGTATATGCTACTTAGAAAAAAAGCCTTATTGGATTGGATTAATTATCTACCATATTATGGAGTGAAAACTACAGTCTTGATCCAAACCACAATAGTTTCTGAAGCTCTTGGCAAAATATACTTAATTATTAAAATAAAAGTCTGTATAATTCACATTGATGTAAAGAAAGATTTCTTAAGCAACAATAATTTGGATTTTAAAAGTAAAAGTATACAATTAACCCTTAATTTAACATGTTTTGCTTTAACAAATTTCAGATGCAAGTAGTGGACAAAGTGTATGTTTTTGTCCATGCATAAAATATTACTTGGCATTTTACACATGTGTAAAATATATGTCAGTAAAACATTGCACTCCTGTTTTATACATGTATACATGCATAAAATCTCAGATGCATTTGATAAATTAGCAGATGGCTCTTTCTCTTTAGCAGATAGCTCTTTCTCCAATAAGTGGTTCAATAATAGTTTCTCCTACAGTGAAACTTTATTGCACTAAGGTTTGAAACACTACTGAAGAATCTATGTTTTGGAAGGCTAATATATTAGCAATATTAACCTCAAGTCAATTTTGTTCATTCTATTTTTTTTATGAGTTTATAAGTTGGTTAGAAATTGCCATTGTCAGGTCTTATTTGGTGGAAAGCCATTGTACACCTACCTAGTTTTATGTCGTTCATGTAATTTGTTAGCACCTGATTTAATTAACTTCACTGTTACAAAAATAATTATTTGAGAATTGATGTAATATGGGAACAAAATTTTTGAAATTAGATATTTTAGTGGACTGCCAGTTATTGTTGATATAATGATTAATGATGTTATTTATAAACTATAAATTTTTTGAAATAAAATAAGACCACATGCCCCATTTTAGAAATAAGGGCAGTGCGTGCTTGAACTTTAACATGGATCATCTGATTTTTTATTTTGTTCTAATACTGCTTTTTGAGGAACTTTAAATTTATTTCTTTTTTTTTACAGATTATGTTTATTTTGAAAATTCTTCAAGCAATCCATATCTTATCAGGCGAATAGAAGAACTTAACAAGGTATATGATATTTAGGAATTTCAAAAATAAACTATAACTTATTCTTTGGGAGACAGTTTCTTCTTAGTTGCTCTCAAATTAAGGAATGGATTTCCTTAGAAAATGTATTGTGTTTGATCATCCTAGAAAAGAATTAAGGAATAGCTTTTCTGTTAGCACTTTTTAAAATAAACACTTTAGGATTTTTTTCCTATTTATAATTTTAACTGTATGTTATGAATTATTTTCTGCTTATATATTTAATGTATAGTTTATAGTTGTAAATATATAAGGAAGGGTATAAATCAGTTAAGTAATATTAAATAGCATGGGGAATGTTATTAATTCTGCTGTACATAATCTTGTGACTGTTATGGTGTAGTTACGCTAGAAAGTTGTTCCAGATGAAATCTAACTGCAGAATTAATGTATGAGAACCAGTGAAAGGCAATAATCATGATAAGAGCTGTTGGGGCAAATTAAGGCAAGGAAAAAGGGAAAGCAATCACCAAGATCATAAAGCAGTCCAAGGAAAATGATTGCTGCTGTAACGAAAACTGATCTGAGTTTTATTAATTGGTAATGTCTGGAAAAACACCACCCACTGATGTAGAATAACTCCTAAAACTACAGGCAGTCCTTGAGTTATGACAGTAATTGGGATCAGAATCTCCATTGCTTAGCGAAATGGTTGTAAAGCACAATGTCATATGACTGCATTGCTTAGTGATGGCAATCCAGCAGTCTTTGTTACCATTGTCAATTAAATCCCACTGGCAGTTAGGTGAGGACCAACCCCAATCCAAGACCAATTCCCAGCTTGGTCCCTCCCAGATCTCGGTAGAGTAAGGAATGCCTATTCTGCCTCCTCTTACAACTCTCCCCATTAGTCTGTCTCCTTACCTCATTTTTGTCCTTTTGCCTAATCTATTCTTTGATGGCAGTGGTGCTGAGGCTGAAGTAGACGTGCATGGCCCTGTTGTGGCCCGCCAGTGGCCAGCGGAACTGGCAGCAGACTCGGACAGTGAGGAGGTTGGGGAGGAATATGGGCCAGTCCTGGAGTCTGGGAAAGGCTTTAATGCATCGGAGGCAGAGATGGGGCCAGGGCTGTCCGACAGTTATCAGTTGCCTTTAGAGTCAGAGATCAGTGGGGCAGAAGAACAGCTGGAGCCTGTTTCTGATGTGCGCATGCGTGGAGCTATCAGGAGAATGGAGTAAATAGGAGTGAAAGGAGCTGGGGTTTGCAGGAGACAATTAGTTCGTTTAATGAATGTGAAGATTTGTTTATCTGAGTTCATGACTCACAGAGACTCTTTGCCAAGTATTTCCTTGTACAGCATTGTGTTTGGAAGCTATTGGCCTGGCAACTCTCCAAGCCTGATAGGGTCTGTAGTTGCAATTCACCCTTGAAAGACTATTTGCTGGGACTTTGCTGGATGTGCATGATAGGAATTCACATTAGCCAAATAAAAAAAGGTTTTGTTGGGACAAGGAGTCTTTTTTTGTGATTTGGTGAAGCCTAGGTCAGAGCAGGCCCTTTAGCAGTCTGCCAGTTGCCACTGCCCCTGGACCTCTACTTCAGTTCCAGTGCCACCACCACAGGGAATGCTGCCTCAAGCCCTCTGACCAGCCACTTCAGCACCACAGTACAAAGCCCAAACACTATTCTTGCAATGCTTTGGAAAGTTTTCCAATGCCTTCCAAAACATAGCATGAACAGTGTATACTATTTGGAAACAGCACAAGTGCTTGACCTGGTCTGGCCAGCAGCTGCCTTGCGTAGGGTTAGGCTGGGGATTCCTTGTCAACAGAGGAAAGAAAACGGTGGTCCTCTGGGTATAGCAGGACTTGCAGAGTGCAGGGTGGCAAGGGTGGCTGAGGCTTTGCACTGTGGTGCTGGGGCCTAGTTGCAGTGCAAGGCTAGAGGATGGGTGAACAGGCTGGGTTTAATCCAGGCTGATATATATACACAAATCTGGACATTCCCTTCATGCAGCATATATTGACTTTAAGTCAGCTTTCAACACAGTGTCTAAATCTAAATTGCAGTATACATTTAAATATACAATATAGACAAATTTATGTTTCTGCTGATGATTGAAATTCACGAAACCATTAGACTGAAGGTCAGCTACAGTAATCTAAGGACATGTCATTAAGGAAATATCAGTCAGGAGGGGAATTAGGGATGTGTATTTATTTTATAAACTCATAGGTTCTTCTCTTAGTAACTCTTACTTTCCATCTCCCATATTAGCCCATAGACATGCCAATTTACTATTATATACTGATGATGCAGTAATTCTGTTATTGAGTTCCACTGGCTTTAAAGTTTGTCACTTATGCAATATAGTACTGAGGTGAAATTAATAATAAATTATTCTAAGATCAAGATTCTCATTTTCTCCAAAAGCCTCAAATAGAGATAGTGAAACTTAGAGGGGCAGTCAATTGAGCAGGTTAAGATTTTTAAATAAAACATTTTGGGATAGTTTCTCAAGCTTTAGGAAGTAGAATTGCCCACTTGGATTAGGTATCTCTTAATGCACAGAGATCTGCCTCAGCTATTCAAACTTATTTTGTCAGAGGAGCACAGTCTGTTAAATTAAAACTGTTTGCAGCCAGAGTCTGAAAACAACTGCTATAAAAAGCTCAGTTAGGAGTATATAACAGTATGGTAAGATTGTCTTATAAAAAATTCAAACAAAATTTTTGAGAAGTATTTCAGATTATCCAAAGGTAGCACTTTCAAAGGAGTACTTTCAGAAATAAACCTGAATCTAGTCTCTGGATAAATATCTGGCTAATATTATACCACAATCCTGGTGAATTGACTAAATAATACTGGTAGACAACTTCAATTTTTCTTGGGAAACAGTTATCTCAAATTCCCAGTGATGTGACCTTCATCTCAAGCTAAATCAGTTAAGGCAAAAGAACTTAGATATAGAAGCCAAACAGGATTTGCTGCTTTCTCTTACAACATATTTATAATTGTCAAATTTTACTTCCAATATCAGCTTTATAGTTAACATCAGATTACAATTCCCAAATTCAGGGAAACTTTAGCTTGATTTAATGTTTCACCCACATCTCTTTTGGAAAATCTCACTGCCTCTATAACTCTGGTGGTATAGAAATATTTTGTTCTTCTGTACATAAGAACAAAATGACATTACAGTGACATTCACCATTAGTTGATTATGCCTTTTATTTTAAGTTTCCAGAGCACTCCAATAATTTTTATTTCTATTATTTGGATATGTCTATCCTTCTAAAAATAGTAAACTTTGCTACATCATGGGTAAGCTTCACCCACAAATAGTTGCCTGTAATCACTAATGTTAGTAGTTAATTTTCCTTTTTTTACTGAATATAATGTTTCTGTCTGTTGCAAATTATAGGAAATGGGCTTGAATGAAACTCTTTAATTAATGATTTTCTCAAAAATCGTTACTTCTATATTAATTTTCAGCCAATAATATTTCCTACATGATAAAATACCATTGATTCAAAAAAAGATGTATTTGTCTTTTGTAATTTAAATCTGACAGGACGCAGACACAATTGAATTAATTTATAGTTTATATAATTAATATATAGGAATACAATAATTTATAGGAACTGGAAAATATGGACAAAAAGTATTTTTCAATTTCTCAAAAATGTTTGGCCAAGATAAATAATTAAGTGGGCATTTCAACCAGAGATAGTAACACATAATGATTTAATTAACTCCTCTAACACAGAAATGATTTGATTAAGATAATGTAATTTTAAACAGACTTTGTAAATCAAATTCATAAGTCAGACAAACTGCACAGTTGTATGTTGCAGGCAAAAATAGAGACATATTGGTCTTACGATTACAGTAATTGTACCAATTGATAGATTTTGAGTTACTGTTAAAAGGAATGTAAGAATGCGATTTGGACTTTCTTTCTTGAATTCAAAATGTTTGGAACTTTTTCTAGTCAAAGGAGTATACAAAGCATTTTGTACTTTTCAAATACAGTGCCAAAAAAAATGTGAACAAAACTCAGACATTTAAAGTTGGATTGTTTGAACAAATGCTGTAATTGGAATTTTGTGTTGAAGCTTGCCATGGGAAAGTTCTTTAAAAATCTCAGAGAAAGAAAGAGGTCCTGAAAACCATACACTGTTAGACTCCTTGCAATTGCCTACTGAGCAAATAGATCGGCAGATGATGCTGTTAATGTGGCTCTGCACTACATCTACAACATCTTGAATCTCCAAAGACCTATACAGGGATCCTCTTTGTAGACTTCCACTTGGCGTCCAGTACCATCATTTCAGATATTCTTCTAACTAAACTAAATCAGCTGTAAGTGGATCATAAGATATCTAGCAGACAGAAAACAGCAGGTGAAGCTAGGCAAAATCACATCAGATACCTGTACAGTTAGCACAACACCAACACCCCCCTGCCCAGGGCTGTGTGCTCTCTTCACTTCTCTCTCTATACCTGTGTTGGTGAACCTTTGGCACGCATGCCAGAGGTGGCACAAGGAGCCATCCCTTATGGCACATGTGAGGGCTTGAAGTGGGCCCGCCCGTACGTCATGGTGTTCAGTTTTACTGTGTTTTGAATCACAGCTGAGCATTGGGAACAGCTGTGTTGTGGGTCTGGGGGTCGTGCGCACATGCACAGAGGGGCAGGGGTAGTGCGGGGGGTTGTACGTGTATGCGCAGGGGAATGGGGGAGTGCTCTCCCGCCCCCTGCACATACACGAGCCGCAACACAGCTGTTCCCGCTGCTCAGCTGTGCTTTAAAATACAGTAAAATGGATGGGTCATGTGTGCATGCGTGGGGCTGGGGGAGTGCTCCCCTGCCCCTGTGGATGCGTGTGTGACCCCCCCACACTCCCACATGCATGTGTGCATGACCCCTCCATCCATTTTACCGCATTTTAAAGCACAGCTGAGCAGCGAGAACAGCTGTGTTGCAACTCATGTATGCGCGGATGGGGGGTCACACACCCTGTGCATGGATGGGGTGCATGGCCATGCGGCCACGCATGTGCGCATGCAGTTTCAGCATACAAACCCAAAAAGGTTTGCCACCACTGCTCTATACAATGACTGTATATCAAAGATCCCTCTCTTAAAGTACTGGAGTTTGCAGATGGTACAACAGTGATTGGTCTCATTTGATACAACGACGAATCTGCATAAAGACTGGAGGTTGAACAACTAGCCTTATAGTGCAACCGGAACAATCTTGAACTAAACATACTCAAAACTGTAGAAATGATGGTAGATTTTAGAGAAACCCTCCTATACTACCACCTCGTACAATGCTAGACAACACAGTATCAACAGTAGAGACCTTCAAGTTTCTAGGTTCTACAATATTTCAAGACTTAAAATGGACACCTAACATCAAAAAAGTCATCAAAAAAGCACAACAAAGAATGTTCTTTCTGCACCAACTCAGAAAGCTCAGACTGCCCAAGGAGCTGCTGATAATAGTTGTACAGAGGAATTATTGAGTCTGTCATCTGCACTGCTATAATTGTCTGGTTTGGCTCTGCAACCAAACAAGACAGACACAGACTTCAACGGATAATTAGAACTGCAGAAAAAAAACCAATTGCTACCGATCTGTCTTCCATTGAGGACCTGTATACTGCACGAGTCAAAAAGAGGGCTGTGAAAATATCTACAGACCAATCACATCCTGGACATAAATTGTTTCAATTTCTGCCCTCAAAACGACGCTATAGGACATTGCATACCAAAACAACTAGACACAAGGACAGTCCCCCCCCCCCGTCCATGCAGTCACTCTGCTAAACAACTAACTCCCACAACACTGTCAATAAGGCTGTATTACTATTATTATTCCCTGTTCCCTATCTCCTTTTCTACTTGTTGCTTCTATCTTTATGATTTATATTGTTTTTATTTAGTTTCCTAGTATGATTTATGTTGATTGCTTATAAAGTATCCTAGGACTATCACTGTGTTGTTTCTTATGATTTATGTAAGATTAATGTATTTTATGACGACTATGATCCTATACTTATAGTTTTTATGTACACTGAGAGCTTATGCACCAAAGACAAATTTCTTGTGTATCCAATCACATTTGACCAATAAAGAATTCTATTCTAAAGATTCCAGTATTCCAGTAGTTACCGGAGTAATTTATCTGTCTCATGGCATCATCATGCAAATGGCACAGATTATGTCATTGCGATCAGTTGTGTCTTGATGTATTTTGTGCCACTTATACAATGAAGTCATAATTCACAATATCACTTGACACTCTTCTAGAAGTCTATCGTGGTAGAATAGTCATTGGGAAAGAAAGAAGCCAGATTAAGATCAAGGGGGTTGGGGAGGAACCTCTGTGAAGAGACTTATTTTACTTGTGTGGCCTGCCATTTTGGTCGAAGAGATTGAAGCAGGGTCCAATTGTGAGGAGGGAATTCTGTCACCCAAAGAAGGTCACTCTGGCCATGTAATCTCATTCTTTCATTTTAGGTTTGATGGGGGTGATGGAGGAGGAGAAATAGCGGTAACAAGTTAAGTTCTATCCTTGGTTGCTTTTTAGAAATTATGAGAAAATGGATTTCAGGGAAAGTTGGAACTCAAGGAGAGCAAATCCTGACATTAGAATTTTGTGACTGCTGAAATCTATGGATGAGAAACAGGTAATCAGGCTTTGCCACCAGTAGCAGCCAGGGCCCCATTTTTGACCTAGATTTCTTATTGTTGGACCTAAGCATGCGACTCTCCTTTTGAGGTAGCAAGCTTAGCTCACTGCCAGAGTACAAGCAGATTCAGTTCATCAGTTGGCGAGTAATGATGGGCCAAGGAAGATGGAGCCACTCCTGGATTGGGCAGGCAGTGCTAAGGATGCCCAGCAATTGTATTGCTTAGCAATTGAACATGTTCTCCATGGCAGGAACATGGATGAAATGACAAAGTCACAATTGGAGAATGACTTTTTGGGAGCAAATCCTTAAGACGAATCTCTATTTTCTACATTTTCTGTGTCAGCGCTGAGAGAAAACTTCATTTCATTTTCTAGACAATTGACAGCAACCTGTCTTCTACTCAGTTATGAACATATATAAAGGCACTAAGTCACCTAAGCAAATCATAATGGTTCATGGTTCACTGATGTCTCATGACATCTGAAATGCCTTAAATGTGGTTTAACTGGATGTATTTCTGGTTCCTGTAGCACCATCCAGAATGCGCACAATGAATAAAGACTCCTGTAGCCCAGCTAATGTATGCAAAATGGCCACTGACTAATCATAGCATCACCTAAACTACTATCACCTAAACTAAAATGGGATTTAGCTGCTACCACTTCTTTGCAACCTTTCTCCCACTTTCAGCCCCATTCCTGTGACCCACTTTCCTTTACACTTGAGAATCAATAAAATTGATTATGTAATGCAGTGCTTTGCACACATGTATTGCTAATGTGTTGAGTTTGTACTTGCAAAGACTTCAATATAATGTTGGTTTGGGCAGGTTGATAATTCTGAGATGAGCCTTCTGTTGCTCTTCAGTTCTGATGCTAAGATTACAGATTTAAAACTGGAAAGTCCATAAGTTGGTTTGGGTTGTCTTGTGGACATTGATGCTTAGATTCCCTGGTATATCTAAAATGTCAAGACTACATTCTGATGTACCGTTGATATATGCCTCATTCTGTTAACTTCCACTGAGTGAGCTCTGGGAGTGGAGATAGGATGAGTGAGCTCTGGGAGTGGGGATGAGAAATTCCATTATTTTTGTCCTATTCAGAGCTTACATGCAGACTTTGGTCTCATACTGCATGATCATGTTCAATTAACTTATTGTAAGTGTTATAATTAAGCAGGATGCAGACAGCACTTGGCTTAAAATTATGTTTAAAAATTTTTGAAGACAAAACAACAGCAAACACAAATGAAATGGAAACAGTGCATAAAATTTGTGTCTACTGCTAATTGACTACTGGCTTAATTAGCTGGCTTCTGTGAGTTAACTGCTGGCTAAAGAATGTTAATGAGACCGTCTGCTTTCTTTGTCTAGCTTAGTACTTTGGCTGAGAACCTCCCCAAAAACTTATTTTAAAAAATTAAACCCTGTTTCTTTAGTGAGAATCTGGAGGTGTTTCCTGTTAGTAATTTTTAATATGATGGGGCGGGTTACCCAATTAATTGGTTGATGATGATGATTGTAGCAATCTTTCTGAAAGTTGGCTTCATGAACTGCTTTGAATCCAAATCTTGTTGACCTTTGCTGCAAAGTGAATGAGCAAAGGGCTTGTTCCAAGTTTAGGTTATTAATTTATTTAAAAGACACATGACCAGCAACAATTCTGGGTAGCTCACAAAGCCAAACTGTCATAAAAATAAGAAAAGCAATACTAAGAACATGTATCACAACCATGTTTCTCCAGTGCAGCCAACACCATCGTCTTCGGGCTCCAACCTCTCCCTATTCTATTGGTTGGGAGAACAGCCAAACATAAAAACTTCCAAAAGGTTGAAAGTGTCAAAGGCCTGCTGGATCTCAAGAAAAAGGGTGTGGTATTTGGTATTCTCTGAGCTTGGTGGTTTTCTTGCAAGATGTCTCTTGCAGTGCTGATGATGTTACTTAGTTTGCTAGCAAAATGTCTATAAGAAAACCACCAACCTCAGAGACTACCAGGGATCCCGCTGCACAGCTGTTGGATCAGAGTATTTTCAGAATACCACGAAGATTTCTCTGTCGATCGCGCACAGCGCGCTTTTGACAGCTGAATCGGAAGCGCGTCCACAAAGCGGGTAACCAACGAACCCAGAGAAACCCATCCCTGGTCTTATCCTTTTTTAAACTTACCTTCCATATTCTTCCCTTGGATTTTTAACTCTATATACAACTGCATCCTGACTGTTCAATCCAACTCCCCCCTCCCCTTTTCCACTGACTAATTTTAAAGCTTTCTGTTCTAACCCCTATCTCCTTTCCCCAAATAGCCTCCTGTTTCTCCCATTCGCTTTTTAAGTCTTTTAAATTATTTTCCTCCTGTTTAAATTCATTGATTATTATTAGTTTTGATGATACCTCTTCCTTGTTGTCTTCTTTTGGTTTCTCAGTTCTGCTTTTTCCTCCATTTCTTCTGCTGGTTGCTTCCTTTCCTGAACATCCTGGTCTTTGCTCATTGTTCCTTGTGTAGTATTTTCTAGTTTTTAGTCTATGCCATCAAATAATTCCACCATCACCTTGTGTTGTTTCTGTATAAAATCCTTAATGCTTTGTAACATCAAATCCATCTTGTTTAAAATTCCACTCATTGCATATTTTATTTTGGTAGATCCCACTTTTAACCAAAAGTCCCGGAACCATTTATTCAAGGCTGGGCAAATCACAATTAATATCTCATAAATAATCAGTTAAATCCATTTAAATAGACCAGAGGGTTATCCAAACCTCCTCAAATCAGTTTTATGGATTCAATCATATAACATAACATTTGGGGGTCTTTTAATTAAGATCTTATTTAAATATGCAAGTGTCCAGTGATCTTAGGGTAGATGAATGTAATCCAATACGTATTTTCACAGTCCTTGAAATGGTTATTTCCAGGCTTGTATATTTTTCTTCTTGTCAGCAGTTGGCGCTCTTTACTTCACAATGTTGTTACTGGAACGTCTGATTTTAATTATTATTATTTCAAATTATAATTCAAGTAAAAAACCAGTATTAATTTTTTTAATCCATAATTCCAGGATTTTAAAATGCCTTTTCAATATCACATCTTCTCACTTTGAGAGTCCAATTTTTTGTATTTTTAAAGAATAAGTTGTTTCCTCTCTCTTTAAATTTCCTCCTCCTTCTGGTTTAAACACTTAACCCCTTTCCAAAGTGCTTGTTCGCCGTTTGACAAATAGTTCTAAGTAAATAATTCCCCTGAATTTCTTTGACATTAAAATTTGAATAGAAAGAATTCTTCTCATCCAGTTCACACACTGTTTACCAAAGTCCCCTCCTGCACTGTGCTTGGATGGTCATCTGCTGTCCCAGCTTCTTGGCAGCCTACTTACACTGCCTCTTCTCATTGTGGAGGGAAAAAGCACTGGGGTTCAGCAGGAGAGTTGTGATCTCTCCTGTGATCTCACAGAACGCCCCTCCTTAGCTTCACTGGCCCTACAAGGCGACTTTGGCTCCTTTCGGAACCCACAAAGAGGGAGAAGCCAGCATAGGAAAGGAGAGGTACATTCTCTGGTAATGCCAGGAAGCTCCACCCTTCCAAGCTTTTCTAGTTCTTTTCTATGTGGAACATTTCAAGTCTTGTTGAGTTTTTTTCACATTTGAAACAGCATTATTTTTTTGTCTTTTGGGCACACCCTTGGTCAGGGTGAATGAAGTGTGATTAGAAGGATTAGCAGACTTTATGAAACAAGTACATTACAATGTTACTAGGTATCTTTGGCTAAACCTATGTCTCTCAAAATCTTGAAAATAAAGTTTTGTGTGTGTGCATGTGCACACACACACATGGGAAAAAGAACTGTATAGATTATTACTATATCATATGCCACATATGATTAAGAATCAAATACTAAGGTTTCTTCCTTCATTTTGTGTTGTATCTGTTTAAATAGTAAACTGAAAACAAGGACTACATGGGATTCTTTTATATTGACGATCCAAATGTTCCAACTAACTAACTAACTAACTAACTAACTAACTAACTAACTAACTAACTAACTAACTAACTAGCAGAAGAGACATTTAGAGCACTGCTGGAGGTCCGGGAAAGCTGAATCTGACCGAACACTACTAGGAGTCCACATTGGAATCTATTTAGTGGTGATAAAAGTGGCAAAGCGTTCTTACTATGCTGCTCTTTCACGTCCGCAGACTGTCACCCAGCCGCTCTGTTTAGGATGACTCGCGCCCTCCTGAAACTGGGGGAGGCCGAGGAACCCTTGCAGGGCAGAGCTGAGGAGTTGGTCCAGTTTCTGTCAGATAAAATTGCCCAGATTCAGTTGGACTTGGACTCTGGCTGGACAGGATCCTTCGAGGTGAC
>JANHGC010450215.1:0-13638 GCA_027560395.1 Boaedon fuliginosus | reverse complement strand
GCATTTGAGGGCAGGACAAGAAGCAATGGATGGAAACTAACCAAGGAGAGCGCCAACCTACGGAGAAATTTTCTGACAGTGAGAACAATCAGTGGAACAGCTTGCCTCCAGAAGTTGTGGGTGCTCCATCACTGGAGGTTTCTAAGAATAAACTGGACAGCCATTCATCCCCAGAGTGGTAGAGTCTCCTGCTTGAGCAGAGGAATCTGGTCTAGAAGACCTCCAAGTTCCCTTCCAATTCTGTTATTCTGTTTGTTCACCATCTTACTTATAAAAATACAATAAAGGGGGAGATATAAATTAAATGAATAAATAATATTCATTAGTGTTTGCTTTTCTCTCCCAAAAGCAAGTTTTAGAAGGTGGCCGCTCGATAAGCATTTGATGGGCACCCTTCTCTACATATCTTCAATGCATTTTTGTTTGCCTAAGCCCTTTCTGGTTGGCTTTTGGGCTCTTAGTGGAGTAGTAGACATACAATAGAGGGGCTGCTAAGATAAATGAAAGGAAGAAGCAACTAAAAAGACAGAAAGATAATATTAGAGCATCCATGTTTAAAACAGAGTCTTTTTGTAGATTGCCCCTAATGAAACCTTATGCCCACGGAACACTATCAGGTATCTCGTTAGATGCACATGCTTATCTAAAGATAAGGGACTGACATGTATGGGTGCATTGGAACACAACAAGGCAAAGTACAATTAAAGGTAGAGCGCTGAGCAGAATCATCGTGAAGAATTAATGTAGTGTTGAAGGAATGATCTAAATTTGCTGAGAAAGGCAAGATACGGATTGTGTTTGCTGTGGAGGAATTTAGGTTTTTATGGGTCCACAAGCAGCCATTAATAGCATCCCTGTTGGCATTAAGCTTTTAAAATTAAAGAAAAATCATCCTGCTTAACTTCACCCTACATGTCTCAACTCATTCTGGATATTTTTACAATCAAGGGAGTACTTTCCCCTATGAATTATCCTACTTAATTCTATTTTTATTGTGTTCTAATTTTATGTCACTCTACATCTAACAAACATTAATCATCTAAAGAAAGCCAGTTTGGTGTATCGGTTAAGGCATCAAAGCAGAAACCAGGAGATTGTGAGTTCTAGTCCTGCCTTAGGTCCAAAACTGCTGGGTGACCTTGGGCCGGTCAGTTTCCTTCAGCCTTGGGAAGAAGACAATGAAGACAAAGAAATTTGAAAAACCTTGCTAAACACACTTGTACAGGCAGTCTCTGAGAATTAGACATGATTAAACATAAAAAATAAATTAAATTCACTTACTTTTGTCGAACAGCTGGTATATAGCAAAAGAGGACAGAAAGTCCAATAATAATGGAAATTGCTACAATTGGAACCCAGTCAGAAACATCTATAAATCCACCTGCTACATGAAGACAAAAGCACAGGTATTAAAACATTACAACTTAGAATCTAAGTCTTAGATTAACCAGAATTTAGAAATCTGATTTCTTTTTGAAAACATTTATTTAATTTATTTATGACCACATTTTGGGCGCTTGGTAACTGGCTCTCCTTTATAACTAGTTGCATGAGCAGTTGTCCCATGACCACAATTGGTGAAGTTTTTTTATCGTTTGTGGTAAAACACCCCCCCCCCCACAAAAACCTACCCATTTGAAAGAATGGTTTCACACTTATGACTGTGACATTCATTCAATGACTGCTGAAAAATTGTCATAAAACCAGAACTGGTCACATGGGTGCCTCGACTTATAGCATAACAGCTGGTCCCAATTGTGATTGTATGTCGAGGACTGCCTGTTTATTAAAGCAACCACCCTGGATATTTTCCTATAGCATGGGTGTCAAACTTGACATGTCACTTTGCTGTCACATGACGTTTCGAGATGTTTTCCCTCTTCATGGAGCTGGGGTGGGCGTGGCCTGCACATGGCACAGCCGACCTGCAGGCCGCTAGTTTGACACCCCTGCTATATAGTAATCCCAAGCTTCCAATCAGAGAAGATAATTTAATACGTTTTGCAGCTTACTATCTAAAAATCAAACCATTTCACCTAACATTTTGACAGATGATAATGTACCTAACATGAATTTGCTTGGGGGGGAAAAACCTCAGCCATTACTCCTAATGGTGACATATTACAATTACCTTTTACATAGATCAGCTCTTCATTCCCTTTTGGGCTTTCTCCAGCATTCGTAGAAGCTGTCATCCAAATAACATAGGAAGCACCAGTCTTTATGTTTTTTATGTAAAAGGGCTGTGAGAATGGTTTAGAGAGCTCTGATTGGAAAAATAAAAAGGTGAAAGAATAATTATTTCACAGCATAAGCTCTTATCAAATCAAGCTGAATATCTTTGCCTTTGTGATTTAAGGCAATGTCCATTTTTGGGGGCACAGAGGAATGCATCCGGTCTTAGTCACACTATAAAAAAGTTGCTGAGACTCTAGAAAAAGTGCAGAGAAGAACAACCAAGATGATTAAGGGACTGGAGGCTAAAACATACAATGAATGGTTGCAAGTACTCAGCATGGCTAGTCTAGTGAAGAGGAGGACCAGGGGAGACATGATAGCAGTGTTCCAATATTTGAGGGGCTGCCACAAAGAGGAGGGGGTCAAGCTATTCTCCAAAGCACCTGAAGGCCAGATAAGGAATAATGGATGGATATAGGAGAGATTCAACCTAGAAGTAAGAATATGTTTTCTGACAGTGAGAACCATCAACCAGTGGAACAGCTTGCCTTCAAAGGTTATGGGAGCTTCATCACTGGAAGCTTTCATGAATAGACTGGGCTATTTGTCAGAAATGGCGTAGGGTCTCCTGCTTGGGCGGGGGATTGAACTAGATGACCTACAAAGTCCCTTCCAACTCTGTTAATCTGTTATCTGTTAATTTCTGACAGAAAACTATTGATAGAAGAAAATATTTGTAGCTCAAATGGAACTGGTGCCCTCTGAGCTTGGTAGGTTTTCTTGCAGGCATTGCATTACCCAACTAGGTAACATCACCAGTGCTGGAAGGAACTGGAGTTTGCTCTCTTTTTATACCAGTGGCTTGCCTTATCTGTGTTGGTAGGAATGGTCTTGGTTGTTCCTTACTGTTAGGCTATTGTTTACTGTTAATTTGTCTGAGTTGCTAGTTTCTTGACTGAAAGTTGCCCACCCCTCCTTTTTTAGTACCCTATGCATTTTGCATTTTAAGAATTAAAGTTATTAATTTTTATAAGGTACCTACCATGGACATCTGGGGGTAGAGAAAAGAATTGTTTCTGCAAATAAATCTTATAACTAATGATACACCCCATCCTCTGACGTTCTGGAACTTCTCTCCAGGACACCAAAATGCTCCCATCTGCCACAGTTACATTCAGAATCTGAGGTCCGGTTAATGGAGCTACAAAGGAAATCTTTGTGAAAAAGTTGATTATCTTAGATCAGAGTTCCCCAACATTGCTGGCTTTGCGGGCTGGCAGGTGGAGGCGGGGGAAAGAGAGGGGATGGTTCCATGTGAGTGGTTGGCAAGCACCCACATGCACGCATGCACATGCCACTCACTTAAATGGAGCATGTGAGGATGCACTAGGCGACTGTTTCCGTGGCCTGGTTGCAAATCTCTTATGGCCCACAGGTTGGGGACTCCTGTCCTAGATGATCTCAGACTTTAAACCAAACCATCAGTTACTTTTACCTTTTGCTGAGATATTTTCTGTGGTTGTAGCTGCTTTTCCTGCTCTGTCCTGATAGAGTGCAAACACACTGATGTGGTAGCATACGTTGGACTTTAAATTCTCTAGAAATTAGAAAGTAGTCTTTCAGGCAGAGTTGACTGCAACATTTCACAATTTCATGAGGTGAATGGTTTTATTTTTTTCAATGCAATGTTTGCAAATCATCATCCTAAATTCTAGATTTAGATAACCATAGCTAATGGTGCTGCTGGAAGCTAACAAATTCTTTTTTTTTTCTTAGTTCATTTCGCCATCCCCCTCAACTTTGGTGGCTTTAAGCTATGTGGACTTCAACTCCCATGATTTCCCAATCATTGCTTCTTGGTTCACTATCCTAAAGACCACGTGTTTCAGGTACATTTTCTGTGTCTCAGATAAATTTAGGAAAGATTTGGACTTGAGGGATAAAAGTGTATGCAAACTTTCTTCTGCTGGATTGATTATCAGTAAGAAAATACTATTTTGTTCATTAACAAAACTAAGCTCTTTTTTCTGAAGTTTGCAGAATGAAAGTATATGATCAAATCAGATGCATCATGCATTCTTGTAAAATTATCGATCTATAGATGAAAAGACTTGGGAAAAGACTTTAGGACAGAGGCTGTAAATGCATCATTAAGTATGAAAAACAGTCATAAGTCACTTTTTTCACTGCTGTTGTAACTTCAGTCAGTAAATGAATGGTTGTAAATTGAGGATTGCCTGTAATCCATTCCAGCATATCATCTATTATGTTGGGTTGGGGAAGGTTAAGGTTGTGCAATGCTGAACGGAGACTTAAATGTGTGAATGTTTAAAGGCAACACTTGTCTAAACTTTATTCCATCTTTCAAACATTAGCAATGTGTTTTCCTGAGATATGGGCTTACCTTTGATCACTGTGCAATTAGAAACAGGAATTTTAAACCATGTCAGGGAGGAGTTCCTGTGATAGACTTGAGAGATGTCTGCCCATTCAACTATGTATCCATTGATGGAAGAGGATGGGGCTGAAGGTGCTTCCCATTTAACAATGATTCTCTCATTGTCCATGGATGTGGCAGAGACCTGGTTAGGTGGTAGCAGTTCTTTGAAGAAGAAGAAACACAATAGTTGTATTCAGCTCAACCGGAATGCAGCTTCATCAGCCCTGGAGATATTCATATTTAGAAATGGAAATAACACTCACAGACACTTACTCACTCAGTAAGATGGAATAAGATTTGGAACTCCACAATGAAACTATAAGTAATCAGTGATCTGTAATATTGAACTAAAGTCATGCTACAAAAAAATTCATTAACGGGTAATGCAAAAGATAATTAAACTGAATAACCCTTATCTGCTGAGTTAGTACTATTGTACTATGTTATATGGTGAAGGAATCTAATTCATATTATTTAGTATGAATCAAAGCAAAATCCTCCCCTGGAATTCTTTCTGTGGCCAATAACTGAGGCCAATAACTGATATCCAATTAACTTAATGAGAAAAAAATGCACCTTACCTGTAAGTCCCAATTTTGTGGTTATGTAGACAGATGGGGAGAGTCCCCGTGAATTCTTCGAATTAAGTGTTATGTTATAATCTGCCTTAAGGGAGACATGTGAGAAAACAGTGTGGGTGGTCACATTCAGTTCTGCACTTCTAGGTGGCATCTGGTTCAGGTTTTGAAATATCACTTGATAATGTAAGTTTTGGTTTATTGTTCCTGATACATTTACCGACTGTAAAAAAAAAAAGAACATTTTTGCATATTAATTTTAGTGTGTTCTGCCATGCCCCAATACAGGACAACGGGACTAGAACCGGAGAGACACCAGTTTCAAAAAATCACTCTGTCATGAAGATATATCCCTCTGTGTTTGATTTTTCTGAATGGGTGGCCAAAGAGGGGCTAAGGTAGAGAAGGGAGCGAGTCTTCTCTAGCTTTCTCGCAGAGATGAAGAAGGCACTTTTTGACCCCATCTATCAAGGCCCCACCTGTGCGCAGGAAAATGCAGCATTGACAGCTGCATTCTTTCACAACTATATTATAAATTGCAGATGCTTCCTTTTCCCCATTTCCTTTTTTAAATCAGAATAAGATATGTACAGGAATGTTTACCTTCCAGAAGAGGGTAATGTTCTGCATTTTGGAAGCGGACTCCTTCTTTAAGTACCAGACATCAACAGGTTCAAACGGCACTGGGAACCAAGAAAAATGTCCTTAGAATGCAATGTTTATATTCAATTTGGGAGCAAACTTTGCCAAGTGTTGGACAGCTGGCAAGAAACAAATGGAAGAATGCTATGGATACTTGGCAATCAAGGATTTACTCATTCTAACAAAAGAATTTGCCTTACCAACTAGGAAATTTCCCCAAAGTTACCAAAACGTAGACCATAGACAGAAATTCTTCGAAGTATGATGTTAGGTCTTCATCATTGATAGTACCTTTAAAAAGGGAGGGGCTAGGAGATATCAACATCCCCTGCCACCCAATTTATTTTCTATTTTTTTCCAGATAACTACAGTACAGGTAGTCCTCAACTTAGGTTAAACAGGTTTGTTTAATGACCATACGAAGTTAACAAAAGCATTGAAAAGAAGTTCTTTATGACCGTTTTTCACACTTACAACTGTTGTAGCATCCTCATGGGCATGTGATCAAAATTCAGATGTTTGGCAACTGATTCATATATACGACGGTTGCAATGTCTCAGGTTCACCTTTTGCAACCATCTGTCAAGTCAAGTCAATGGGGGAGCCAGATTCACTTAACAACTGTGTTACTAACTTAACTACAGTGATTCACTTAACAACTGTGGTAAGAAAGGTTATAACATGGGGCAAAACTCACTTAACAAATGTTTCACTTAGCGACAGAAATTTTGGGCTCAGTTGTGGTTGTAAGTCAAAGACTACCTGTATATTAGTATCCCATCTACAATAAGGGATACAGACAATCCTCAATTTATAACCAAAATTAAGCATAGAATATATGTTGCTAAGTGAGACGTTTGTTAAATGAGTTTTGCCCCATTTTATGACCTTTCTTACAACAGTTAAGTGAATCACTGCAGTTGATAAGTTAGTAACACAATTGTTAAGTGAATCTGGCTTCTCCATTGATTTTGCTCGTCAGAAGGTTGCAATAGGTGATCATATCATCCCCACAAGACATGGCAACAGTTGTAACTATGAACCAGTTGCCAAGCATATGAATTTTGATCACATGATCCTGGGGATGCTACAAAGATAATAAGTGTGAAAATTGGTCGTAAGTCACTATTTTCAGTGCCCTTGTAACTTTGAACGTTTGCTAAATGAACTGCTGTAAATCGAGGACTACTTGGAATTGATCTCAGCTGGTCCCAGTCTCAGCTTAGAGTTAGAGAAGAACCTATGCTGGATCAGATGCTGAAGTTGGTGCGATTCCAGCTAAACCATAAGCAGCATGTTTTTTATATATATAAGCAAAGTTCCAACTTAAGCGCTATCTTCATCCCAAATATGTCATTGAAGCCCAATAGATCTCAGAGGCATTCTTTAAAAAATAATTTTAAAAAATGAGTGATCACCAGGGTTTGGCTGGAAATGTGTTTATCTGCCAATAAACAGAGATTTAAGATTAATTCTAAGGGATAGAAAATACCCACAAATGACTAGAAAGGGAGGAGCAAAGCAACCTTCCTTACTTGTCCTAGAAAATGGAATTTGACTACTATCAATCCCCACCATTTTGTGAATGATCAAATGCCTGCGGCAGCCATTTTATGAAAGTGCTTTAGCGTAATAGACTTTCTCCCCCTCCCTTAGTTTTTTAGGAGATAAAAATATTTTTTCATTTCTCCCTATGACATTATAGCCTGGTCTGAATTAGTTATCCATGACTTATTTTTTTTTATCAGTAACAAAATAAATGTTAGGCATGCGGCCTTATTATTTTACTACCTGCTTCTGTTTGAAATGCTGGGCTCCAGTCGCTCCATAAACCCCTTTCCAGAAGAAGCCTGCAGGAAACTTGGAATTCATATTTTATCTTTGGCTGCAAGTCATGAAGATCATATCTTCTAGCATTTAGATTTTCAAGCTAGCATGAAAAAGAGATGAAAGCACGCAGACACAACTTAATAAAAGCTATTTCTCTCTGATAATTGCAATTCCTCTGAGAGACAAACTATTTATACTCAACAGAATCCTGCAACAATCCTGTAAATGGTATAAGATGGCCTAGTTGGGCAGTGCAAGAGAGACACAGGTTCTTCTAAATTAAATGCCAGACATTGCACAAGCATTCACATTTGTTCTTAATTACATGCTGGGACCAAAGCTTCATTATTTTGTGAACACAAATCTCCACCTTGTTTCTCCTCTGTACAGATGTGTGAGTCTGCTTTAAAGTTGTCTCTCACTAATGAACATTATTAGATATATTAGGACCTCACTGATGGGACAAGGCAGACTTGCAGAACTATATTTACCATTGATTGGATTCAGACATTGCACTATATTATGCCTTTCTTAACTGCTGTTACTTGAAGATGCCATATTGATTGGATCAACACATCATGCCAGCAAAGAGACCTGGAAATTTTTGCAATTTCACTGATATTTTGGCTTCCAAGCACCATGTGGGCATGAGTCTGGTGATGCAGTGGTATCAACAGTTGGACAGGCCTAATTATTTTTTTAATTCCCCCCCCCATGTTTGGACGGCTTTGAGGCTAGAGACGAATGCAGTTTCCTTTGCAGCAGCTTAATAGAATAGAATAGAATAGAATAGAATAGAATAGAATAGAATAGAACAGAATAGAATAGAATGGAATGACAGAGTTGGAAGGGACCTTGGAGATCTTCTAGTCCAACCCCTGGCTTATACCCTATACCATTTCAGACAAATGGTTATCTAATTTCTTCTTAAAAGCTTCCAGGACCATTCACAACTTCTGGAGATGCTTAGTAAAAACTCGTGGTCAGTTGGAGAACCATTTGCTTTCTTTTGGTGCTAAGAAGCATTCTGGATGCTAAATGTTACCCATCTTGCATCTTGCACCCACCCAAGGGTAAAAAATGTGCAGAGGAGTCAGAAGAGCAAATAAAGATCATGGCTCTGATGTTTGTTAATAGGTATGAATTTAAAAGTATGTGTTAAATTAATGACAGGTTATGAATCCTGAATTAAAAATGTGATGAGTGCAGGGTTAAAGATGTACACTCCCTGGCTGAGTAAGAACAAAAGGATGACTCAATATGCTGCTATATATACCTTGCCTCCAGGGACATTATTTAGGTGGAAAGTACTAGCAATCAACAATCTGCTCCTATTATATTAGGATATACTGTATCTGTCTTCTATATATATAAAACAGAAGTGTGGGTTTCTTTGCGCTCTATACAAACCCATACTCCTGCACCAATCTCGCCCAAATTTCACATATACCTTCCTTACGGTTGCGAAATCAGCACTGGGGGAGGGCCATATGCTTCTTTCTCCCCTTTTCTCCCCTCAAAAAATATGGCAAAGGGGACCCCCCATCATCAGCAAAAACAGCACGAAAAAGTTCTACTGAGCATGTGCAGAACAGCCCCCTTTTAAAAATGCCACTTTTTTCAAATGGAATTTAGCTGAGGGGGGTAGGGTGTGGAGGAGCACTTTACAAGCTTCCAATTCAGCCTGAAAGGGACTTCAGCTGCTTGCACCCCAGAAAACCCGGAGAACAACTCTGAGGCAGGTTTTAAAACTCCACTTTTTTTCAAACAGAGCTTAGCTGAGGCAAGATGGGGAGGGGGGAGGAGGAGCACTCTGGAAGGCTCCAATTCAGCCCCAAAGGGACTTCAGCTGCTTGTACCATTCTGGCACAAATATACTTTCTTTCAAAAACAAAAATATATATAAAAAAAAACCCCGAGCAAGGCTGGGTCATCAGCTAGTATTACATAAAACATGCTGTTGATTTCTTTTCTATTGGATGCTTACTATGGGACTGAAAACATTGACATTATATCTGAGTATCCTAAGGCATCATATTAGTAATATAGAAAATAATGACTTACATTATCGTAAAAAGTAACATATCCCTTACTTTCTCTATTTGTACTGTTGTCCAAAGACTGTAATAAAGCAATTTCATTTCATTTGAACATTCCTACCGTAATCCAGGAATTACTATGGATTGGTTGGTATCTCAGTCTAAAGCACTGTGTTCCTTGCTGATCTTGCCATAAGATGGTACAATTTTGGGGAGCAATGGCATCACAGCTTACTGAGAGATCCACAGGAGGTTGAGGCTTCACTGTGTTGTGATGATCAGTGATGCACCAACATGAACAAAAACACAATATTATTTTCTGGAAATAAAATTCTGAGCCATAATAATAACACCATTATAAGAATCCTCAAGACTAGACTATCAAATAATCTGATATCTTGTGACATGCAGTAATACATTAGATGCTTCTGAGAAGGCCATAAATGGGAGATGAGGACAATACAACCATCTATGTATCCCCTTGAAAATTATATTCAGCTATTCACTGTCTATAATCATGGGAGGGTCACATATTCCCATTACTTATATAATCATTTATCTATTTCCTTGTTGCAATCATGTCTCTCTGTTACAACTTTACAGATAGTTCTCAATTTACAAACATTCAGTTGGCAACTGTTCAACAGTTACAACGGCACTGAAAAAAAGTGACTTACAACCAGTCCTTGCACTTAATATCCATTGCAGCATCCACACAAGTCATGTGATCAAAATTTGGGCGCTTGGCAACCAGCATGCATTTTACAATGGTTGCAGCATCCTGGGATCATCATTTGTGACCTTCCCAGTTGGTTTCTGACAAGCAAAGTCAAGGAGGGGGGGGAGCCAGATTCACTTAACAACCAGCCAATTCGCTTAAACAACTGGAGTGAGTTGATTAACAACGGTGGCAAAAAAAATATTGTAAAATTGGGTGTGACTCACTTAACATATCTTGCTTAGCAACAACAGATACTCTGTTTCCAATTGTGGCCATTAAGTCAAGGAGTACCTTTACAACTTCACAAACAAATCATACACACTTGATATTGTTTGTCTTCAAGGAGCATGCATTTGGAAAGCGAAGCCCAAAAATTCCAAAAGCAACCAGGCTGAAAAGGACACAAATTTATGCTTTCCTGTTGTTTAAAGATCAGTAGCATAAACCTGACTTTCTAGTAGTTTTATCCCACCTGAGGAACTCAAATTAAGACTGATGAGGGATTTCCCCTTCATTTTATCCCAATTAACATTACCATGTGAGATAGGTTGGGCTAAGAGATAAGGAATAAAACAATGTCATACAGAAAGCTCCATGACCAGAGGGAGTTGAACTTAGATGCTCTCTGACTGCAGTCCTATTTAGCCCCTATATCACAATGGGCCTTGTGGGGTCTGTATTCTGTATGGAACACTTGGCAGACATTTCTACATCATTTTGGTTTAAACACCAACAAAAGGGCCACCTCCAAAGGCAATTTGTCAAGGGTTGCAAAATACTATTTAGCAAAGGCAGCAAAAAGACTTTTGATACAAGAGTTGTTTGATTTAGTTGAACTGACCGATTGATTAGAAATTGAATCATTACTCAAAACATTCTTTCCAATAATTTATGAGAGTTCCTGATAATTACCAATGTCTATTAATGTGAACTGCATAGGTTCAGATGAATTGCTCCCAAGTTTATTTGTGGCTTCGACCACAACTGTATAAGTAGTTTCAAAGTCCAGCTTTTTCCTGAGATCTACTGTGTGACCTGTAGTGCTACTTTTTTCTCCCAAGACTGTTCCATTGGGGGTTTCATTTGTTACCCTGCAACAAAAAAAGAAACTGAGATGAACAGTGCGAATGATCTTCCCTCCTCCTCCTCCTTCCCCCTCCCTTTCCCTTTTCCCTTCACTTTTACTTTCCCCTTCCTCTTCCTTCCTTCCTTCCTTCCTTCCTTCCTTCCTTCCTTCTTCCTTGCCTAGATTAATTTTATATCTACATAAAATTGTATGACAGTCACAGAAATTATATTACCACCTAAATGTTCAGTTCATAAATAGTTTTCTTTATAGATGACTTGAATCTGACACTTTTTATTATAATATCCAGTTTAATCGTTCATTCTAATATTACAGTTACTTTAATTGGGTTAATTTCAATTACCCTAATATTCAGTTTAGTCTTCCCAGTGATTAACTCAAAACCCCGACGCCTGCTCTCAGACTTACTACCAGATGCGAAGTATAGAACCATAAACTCAAAAAGATTAAAAATGAAAATCCTGCATAACTTTTTTGAAATTTGCATTAATCAAATCAAATCCAGATGGTAGCAAAATTTCTTTGAGATTTGTATCTGGATTGTAAATTTCAACCAGTATTACAAAAAAAATATGCATTTTTATTATATCAAAGTCTCCATCCCAAGTCTCCATCCCAATGCATCTAAGAATTCTCAATATTCATGTGTTTTAACTTGAGTCTGTAACCATCCCCAGAGATATTTAATTAACAGGCCAAAATGGGGACGTGTGTTATCATAAGTTATGATATCTGTCTACAATTGGATACAATTACATTCTGCCAACCATCAAGAAAATCTTTTCATGGGAGTATATGATTACAGAAGGGAAGAGGAAATAGGGAACTTTTATTCCTAGACTTTCTACTCATAATATAAAGATAAATTGGGCGGGGCAGCCACGAATTTTAAAGCCAGAGAGGCTTTAAACAGGAAGCAACAATATCAGCTGGATCTGGTTATTGAAGGACATCCAACCTAACTTCCAACCTCAGAACAATCTATTAAGGTGAAGGTTGTTATTCCTTTTGTACACTTAAATAAGGTTCAACTCATCATGGATAGACTATGCCATCTTCTCCTTTGCCTCAGACTGTACAATATTTTGAATTACCCTAATAATGGGAGCAAATCCTCAAAAAAGGCTTGCAGAGCAAAGGTGGATGTCAGGGTGTTTAACCATTAATGGCTGACAACCATGGCCAATATTTTGATCAAAGCTAGCTCAAATCCCACTCATTTCATCCCAGGTGGTACATAAGAAAATAGAAACAAAGATGAAGTGGTGAAGCAGAATTGGCTAGATGTAAACTTAATTATAAGGGAGACAGAACTTACCATAGTGTATAGATAGTTGACAGATAGGTATAATATCCTTTATCCCAAGAACAAATGGTGGCTCCATATTTTCCATACTGGGCACATGATACATTTTTTGGCTGATCTGGAGCAACTTAAAAAAGAAAATGGTCAACAGCTGAGATGGAAGGAAATGACTCTCAATTTGAATCTTTGTTGTTTATAAAAATTATTGTGTAAGAGTTTATGTTTGCATTTGAACATTCCAATGTACAGTGAATTCATGCATCAAAACATCTTAATTTATTTTAATTATTTAAACCCCGCTGGGCTCAGGGCGGCTCATGACATTGATGAAAAGATATAAATACATATAAATAAATAGACATAAATTTAAAATCCCCATAAAAATTACTAAATTCCAGTGGGCTAAGCTAGTCCAGAAAAGCTTGAGGAAAGGCCTGCCATGTATACAGTAATAATACACATATATTCCATCAAGGAAGTAAGACCTAAGTTATTATGATTTCATCCTATTTTCCCCATTAATTCAGAAGAGAGAATGTTGCCAAAAAATAGCTTGGTTTGGTGGTGATTTTCTTATATGGAACTGATGAGGGGAAGTGGGTTCCTGAACATTGCAACAAAGCAGTTGTGGTAACTGCTGCTAAACATGGATATGTTCATATATGACTCTTGTTCTCTCTTCTTCTCACTGCAGCCCTATTTTTGCTAAATAATCCAGCTAACGTCAAACACTTTTGCAGAGGTGTCCAAACTTGCCAACTTTAAGACTTGTGGACTTCAACTCCCAGAATTCCTCAGCTAGCATTGCTGGCTGAGG
>JANHGC010445634.1:0-13666 GCA_027560395.1 Boaedon fuliginosus | reverse complement strand
GAAAAAACAAGAAAGTCCAGTTGCCTCCTGAAAAAGCACCTTTGGGACAACCATGACCTGGATGACTGAGAATATAAGATCTCTTTATAGTAAAATTAAGATTCAAATTTTTGTGCCACTTTCTTTGCTAATCTGTTTTGAGTGCATGTATCTCTATTGCAGTTCTGGTAAAGGACTGTTAGTTTGTGACCATTTGACATCTAATTGCCACAGGGATGCTACATGAAAAATCTCTCACCATTATCAGTTACCTCCTGCAATTGTTAGTTTTGGGTTTTAAATCTAATGGAATGAAGAACAAGAGAAGGATTAAACTAGCTATGGAATGTGGTATACCTGGTGACTCAGATATCAATTGTTTGATAATATTGCAGTATCAATAATCCTGATAAATTTTTTTTAAACTAGTAATCAGATTTCTAATGAAAAACACTAGCAGGAAATTTGTGCTAATAATTGTTAGTATATAGCATGAAGAACCTAAATTAATTCAAGTGTATAAATAGTTAATTCTATTTTATAAAAATATAAGATTTAGTTTTAAAATGTTTTTAACGGAGGGGTTGGAAAGATAACTGTAACCTTAATCATGATCTTAATCATTGAAATATGTGAACCTTCATGTTCCAAAAGAAAAAATATATAAGGAGGAAAATGGTGGGTTTTTTTAAAAAAAAATTGGATTACTCCTACATTTTCTGTAGATTTATTTAGTAGTCTGAGATTAGAATAGTAGTGTGGAAATCTTCAGTCAGAGTTAACTTTCCATATGAATGCTGCATTTGTCTGAAGTCCCAGGTGATTCCTAACTTATTTCATATTCACTTTGAATTTAAACTATGAGTTTCAAACACAGGAAACTTCTGTTTGTCTGGAAAACAACAAATCATTGAGGAATCTAAATCTGATATTTTTAGATCATGGAAAGGCTACAACTTGAAGTTTTGAAGGCATAAATAGCTGCTGAGGGATTCCCATGAATTAAGATAATTTGGGATTAATCACATTACGGATCTGTTTACATTATTTCTATTTCTATTTCTATTTATTGAATTTATATGTTGCCCACTCCAACAGGACTCTGGGTGGCTCACAACATAAAATATACATAAAAAATATAAAATCACAATATTAAAAACTATGAAAACAACCAATAATATAAAAAAACCCCTTAACACATATAATATACAAACAAACAAGCAAACCAGCCTGCCAATTCATTCATACAAGGGGAGTCAATGGTCCCAAGCCTGCTGGCACAGCCAGGACTTAAGCCCGGCGGAAGGCTAATAGATTAGGGATGGCCCGGGTCCCCATGGGCAGTTGATTCCAGAGGGCTGGTGCTGCCACAGAGAAGGCCTTTGCTCGTGGGCCCACCAGATGGCATTGCTTAGCTGATGGGACCCAAAGAAAGCCAACTCTGTGGGATCTAATGGGGCATTGGGAGGTATGTGGTGGAGGGAGACGATCTCGAAGGTACCCCACTCCTAACCCATGTAGGGCTTTAAAGGTCATGACCAACACCTTGAATTGCACCCATAAAGCTATTGGAAGCCAGTGCAGCTCACAGAGGAGTGGTGCACCATGGGTGCGCTGGGGCCCACCTTTAATCACTCATACAGCTGCATTCTGGACCAATTGAAGCTTCTGAATGTTTTTCAAGGGTAGCCCCAAGTAGAGCGTGTTGCAGTAATCTAACCTCAAGGTGATGAGAACATGAGTGATTGTGAGGAGAGCCTCTTGATCCAGGAAGGGGCGCAACTGGTGCACTAGGCGAACCTGTGCAAAGGCTCCCCTGGCCACAGCTGCCATATGGTATTCCAATTGCAGCTGCAGATCCAGGAGAATCCCCAAGTTGCGCACCTGTTTTGAGTGGGTCAGTCTCCCCCCCCCAGAACTAAGGATGGATATTCAACTGGGCCACATGGAGGCAATACCCACAGCCACTCGGTCTTGTCAGGGTTTAATCTGAGCCTGTTAGTCCCCATCCAGATCCTCACAGCCTCCAGGCACTGGGACATCACCTCGATGGCATCACTGGACCAGCCAGGGGTAGAAATGTATAGTTGGATATCATCAGCATACTGATGATACCCCACTCCATGCTGTCAGATGATCTCGCCCAGCAGTTTCATGTAAATATTAAATAGGAGAGGCAAGAGAACTGAACCTTGTGGCACCCCACATAGTAGCGGCCTTGGGTCCAACCTCTGCCTTCCTACCAACACGGACTGTGAGTGACCCAAGACATAAGACGTGAACCACTGTAGTACAGTGCTCCCCCCCACTCCTAATCCCTCACCCATGGTGGATGGTATTGAAAGCCGCTGAGAGGACAAAAAGCACAAGGACAGAGGAGCAATCCTTGTCTAGAGCACACCAGAGATCATTGACCAATGCGACCAGTCCATCTCGGTCCAGTAACCAGGCCTGAAGCCAGACAGAAGAGAATCCAGGTAATCAGTTTCCTTCAAGGTCCATAGGAGTTGAAGCGCCACCACCTTCTTTTCTCCAAAAAGGGAAGGTTGGAGACAGGATAAAAGTTCTTCAAGTCAGCTGAGTCCAGGGAAGACTTCTTGAGGGGCCTCACCACCGCTTCCTTCAGAGTCAGCGGGAAGAACCCCTCACTCAAAGAAGCATTGATAACTACTTGGAACCAGCTGTGTGTCACCTCCCAGCTGGAGGAAACCAGCCAGGAGGGGCATGGGTCCAACAAACAAATGGAGGTGCTCATCGCACCCATGGCCTTGTCCACATCATCAGGGCCAATAGGACCAAACCTTTCCCACATAACCAGACTAAGATCTGCCCCAGTCACCTCAGTAGATCCTGCTCAACTAAGAGTCCAGGGCTGTCCAAATCTGAGCGACTTTATCCGACAAATACTTAGCAAATTCATCAGCTCTACCCTGCAAAGGTTCCTTAGTCTCCCCTGGCTTTAGGAGGGAGGGAGTCACCATAAACAGGGCGGCTGGATGACAGTCAGCGGATGCAATAAGTGTGGGAATGCTTTGCTGCCCTTATCACTACTATATAAGTCCTAATAAAGGTTCTTAATAGTGCTTGGTCAGATTCAGATTTACTGATTCTCCATTGTCACTCCTGACATCTCTTCTGACACTTCATCTCCTGGAGCTCCTCAGAAAACCAAGGAGCCCAAGGAACCAAGGAGATCTGCGCTCAGTGAGAGGTCGCAAAGGCACAACCCGGTCTAGAGCCCCAGTTACAGCCTTGTTCCAGGCTGCGACCAGCTACTTGGCTGAGCTGTGGGCAAGGGAATCAGGGATCTCCCCAAGATCTTTCTGAAAGCCATCAGGGTCCATTAGGAGCCTGGGGCGGAACCATCTAATTCATTCTGCCTCTCTGTGACAGGGTGTGGTCATCAGGAAATCCAGTCTTATCAGGGAGTGATCTTAACATGGTCAGCAGATGTGATGGATGAACATAGTGTGTGAACATAGTGTGCAGACTCCATACCAGAGCTAATTGATATACTCGCTAACGCTGAAATAATTAGATTATATGTCATGGATTCATCAACATGTACTAACAACCAGGATGTATTTTCTCCATAGCAATCTGTCACTAACTTGGTCTTTCAGATCTTGTAATAGTGATTGATTGCCACTGTAACTGAGTCCAGCTGCTGCTGGATTCCTTCACTTTCTCCGTCTTTAGAGCCTTTGCCACATTGCATAATGTGTCCAAAGTAAGTTATTACATGTTGATGAGTTCATGGCACAAAATTTTCGTAATTAGACATTCCTTAACTGAGAAAGTTATGCTTGGTGTAAATAAATTCAACCCAATCAACCAAATCAGTGTCATCCCTCCCCCTGTAATATATAAACTATATTATTTTCCTGGGGATTAATGGACTCTTTCATCATCCATGACTGAGACAAGACTTGAGAGAGGCTGAGAAAACTGGAGCTTTCTATGGTCTGTAGTGGAAATGGATGCAGAAATGAGTATGCAGCAGATATGCAGTCACAGTGGGATAAACCCTGATTATGCCAGGTTTTACGTGGTAGATGGTTTAAGGTAGGAATTGGCAATGGAAGTGCAGTCTTCTGGCATCTTTTACGGAGAAGACTGAAAATATGATCAAGTCATATTGATGTGTGCTGCTGGGTCATAAATTGTTGGAGGGATTGCAGGATCGACCATAGTATAATATGTAATAAAGACCTCTGAAGTCATTGGTTGTTACAATCACTGCCTAGTTCTCCAGCATCTTCAAACAAAACCAGCATTTTGAAGTCAATGGATATGTATTTCAAATGCTGAAGGAGTTTTTCATGGCAATGCTTACAATACGTTCAAAATATATGTATTTCACTGACAATAGTGAAAGCAACATTTAAATTCAATTTTTTAAATGTTTGTTGGAGGTTTTGATTAGCATATTGTATGACAAGCTCTACAACTCATATTAGCTGCCTCGAGTTCCCCTTGATCAGGGAAGTGAGGTGGGGTTTAAATCTAATAAAATAAAATAATAAATAAATAAATATAATGTATGAACTATCTTTATATTAATAATGAATTAATACTGAAGAAATATAGAATGCACTTCTGAAACTATGCTTAACATCCAGGAAAACCCTTCTTCTAGAATATAAATCTATGAGCTTTATTAGGCCCTTCATGATTTTACTAGAATGCCTGTCCAGTACTACATTGAAAACTAGCTCCAAATCTAATTAATCAAACTACTTCAAGTACGTATATCTATTTCCAGATTATTTATGCTGCACAAGAAAAATGGCCAAATTTGACTTGTGTTATCAGCTATTTTCTACAATTTGTGGTTGATGAATCCGATTCATATTGCCAGTCTATATTGTGTTTCAATTTTTCATAGTTAAAACAGCATTCTGGTGTGTTAATAATTTGACCTATTAATGTTCTGATGCTGCAGAATGATTGATTTCAAGAGTAGAACTGGGTATTTCAAGCAGTATCTTTAATTGAACATACAGGTAGTCTTCGACGTACAACATTTCATTTAGTGACCATTCAAAGTTACAACAGCATTGAAAAAGGTGCCTTATGACCATTTTTCACAGTTACAATCCTCATAGTCACGTGATCACAATTCAGACATTTGGCAACTCACTCATATTTATGATGGTGGCAGTGTCCCAGGATCACGTGATCACATTTTGCGGCTTTGTGATCAGCGAAATCAATGGGAAAACCAGATTCACTTAGCTACTGTATTATTAACTTAACAACTGCAGCGATTCACTTAACAACTGGGGCAGGAAAATTAGTAAAATGGAGCAAAATTCACTTAACAAATGTTTTGCTTAACAACGGGAAGATTGGTCTCAATCGAGGCTTATAGTCCATAAGACTTATAGTCTATAACAAATACATATCACGAAGTCCTTCACAGTCACAGGAGACTAATTCCAGCATTCTCTGCCAAAAAGGAAATATAGAAAACAACTGAACACTATACCATAATTTTTATAAGTCTGTTGCTTTTAGTTTGACTTATCTGCTATGCTTTCAAACAATATGAAAATTCATTGAGAATATACATGAACTGATCCAGATGTTAAACCACTTTTAAAGAAAATGACTTTTCACATAACTTAAAACATTCTTAATATTTGCGCACAAGATATCCAAATATAGAAAGATTTACAATCTTACGATGAAGGTTTACAAGGAGGGATCTTAAAGGTTTCTGCCAGGATACAATTTGTCAGTGTCATAGGGCTGATTTAACTTATCCTCGTTTCCATTTCATATTTGTATCCATCATATTTTAACCTGGAGATTTATTGCTCTCATCACATCATGAACACTAGTAAGAAAGTTCTTATATTATACCCGCACTAGTAACTGAATCCATTTTTAGCTGGTTACCATGCATATCTGCCTTTGATATGCAGTATAACATAAATGTACATTCCTATGGAGAAGTTAAAAGTGATTTAAGTTAGCTATTTTCAGTTCCTTGGAAAAAAGAACATTGAAATCATTCCCCTTTAAGTTTCATTGTGTCAACTGTACTTCTTTTCTTTTTAGTTTGAAATGCTTCTCTGCTTATCCAAGTAGTTTCCTAAGTGAAGCTTCACAGAATAATCTAGTTGGATAAGCAGCAAAACATTTCAAACCAAAAAAGAAAAGAAGTACAGTTGCCATGACTAAACTTCCAAACAACTCTACCTGGATGACTGAGAATTTTCACTGACATATTGAAGATATTTCAAGCCAGTTTACAATGAAATGTCTGGGATTTAATGCTAGGGGCAAATTTTTTAGTTAGATTATCTAAACAAGGCTGTTCCTTAATAATGAGTATGGGGTCATTTTTCTCCATATTTTCTATTTCTGATTTTCAGATTTCCCTTTTCTTGTCTAGAATTAGAAGGGAGCGAGTTTTGGGTTTTTTTGCATGTAAAGATCTGCAGCCCTCAAAAGACTCAAAATTATCATTAATACTAGGTTCATTCTGTCTCCATATTTTGGCTGTCCAGCATTTAGGAACATTGGGCCTTATATAAACTGCTTTAACGATAATTACAACTTTTTTGGTGATCAAAAGCTGGTGTTACTTTTTCTGGATCTATATGTCCCATAGAGTATTAAATTGATTTCGTATGTGATTATAACAAAGGACACTACACATAGGATAGACAGCAATTAATACCATGGAATGCTACAAACCAACAAGCAGGTTGAAGTGCTTCACATTCCCTCAATCAAACAGGGTCCACTATTGGGATCCAGGTTTTCATTGTCACAGGACTTGTCTTCTGGACTGGTATCTGCCCCAGAGATCCATATAGCTTCACTCCTGATGAACTGCAAACCTTTGAAAATTGGGCTGTTCCTCTGGGATTTGTCCAGTGATGTCTGGGTGATTATTGTGCATTTTTTGTCTGGATGCTTAGGTTCTTTTTATATTTTCTTGATTTAAGTATAAACTGCCTAGGCTCCCTTTGAAGTTGGGTAGCTCATAAATCTGTTAAATAAACAAATAAATAAATGGTATAATACACCATTATAATCAGCCAGTAGATTAATAGGTCCAATGACCTATAATAAACTCAAGATGACTGCATTTAAATTAATACTTGAAAAAAAACCCCACAACTTTGATGTGGTAGAAAAAGTGTATTTAGTATATTTTCATTTTAAGATACCTAAGTCTAAAAATAATTCTCATAAGGAAAGATTCAAAAAAGCAGAGCAAGGTGAGAAAAAGCTTTCAACAGAATGTTCTATTCTCTGGAAAAATAGATGGCTCTACCCATCTCCTCACATTAAGTACACACGTTCATGAGCCATCACTAGGTCTTTCAAACACCATACGTACTTGTGGATAAGACCATCTGTGAATAAGCTGACATTCAAATGTTTAACTCAAATACCATGAAAAATATGACACCCACATATATTCTGAGCTGCTTTTTTGTATTTTGGATCACAATTCAAGGACCTGTATACCTGGGCTTATATAAAATGTATATATGGGAAATATGGATAGCATTACAATATACAATATATATTCATGGATAAGCCCATCGGCTCAGAGACAAGCTGAGCCTGATTTTGGGGGTGTATTTTATCACTTAAAATTCTTGTCTTATGTCTGAGTAGGTATGGTAGCTGGGTGTGCCCATTGATAAAGCACAATATATTCATACAATTAATTTACAGTATACTGTTATATTTCTCGAATACCCAATCAAAGTAATATGCAGCAACTGAAAGATGTGATAGTGAAATATGATCCAGAAGAGTATGAAGAACAGAATTCTGGACCTGAATCAAGGGGCACAATGTGGTCATGGGTGACTTAACCAATGGGCTGCTATAGTCATTTAAGTAAGACACAATCTGGCCATGAACCATTTGTTTAGCTACTGCAGAGGGAAAGAATTGATGGATGCCATGAACATCCATAAATATAAATTAAGGAATTAACCTTTTTTTTTAATGAAATGCATTGAAGACAGTCTAACTGTGATTTAGACACCTAGACTCCCAATGACTAAGGACATCCTAATCTAACAAAGGGAGAAATAGGGAAGGGAAGGAGCAGCTGATCAGAATGGTATACAAATAGAAAGAGAAGCTTATATCATATAATCCAGAACAAGGATAAAGCTGAACATTGCCAGTCATAACTGAACTATGAAGATAAAATCAGGGAATCTAGCAGAAGTATTTATAACAAAAAAAGAGACCAATTAGAATATTGGGAAAGATAAGATAAAACTGCTACATGAAATTGTGAATCTCCATCGAAATAGGTAAAAAGTTAATTATAAATGTGGTTTTTAGTTTGTCACCTTGTAGTTTAGCAGCTTAGAGCTGCATAGCCTGTCATTTGTGGGATAGAATGGGTTGCTATCCTTGCATCCACATCAGGCAACCAAATCTTAATTTGCAAGTTTTGCAACATGCCTGATTGCAGTTAAGACGCTAAAGTTGTCAAATTTTTCTTTTTAAACACTAAGAAAAATGTAATCTGTTCAGAACATAAGAGTGTGTGTTATATAATAAGCCTTGTCTGATAGATACTGCCCAAATATAATTTAACTCAGCAGAAGGAATAAAGCCTTATTAAAAAGAACACAAATACAAATTTGACTGCCTCTGAGCAGTCTCTCACAACTGGAAATTATTCTACATTACAGGACATATCAAAGTCAGGAATCTTAACTGCTTCTCCAAGCAATATGCCAGGAGATAATTCTTTCCAAGGAATTGAAAGGAGCTCCATCTGGATAAAATGGCTAAATTATTATTTGCCAAAAATAAAAAAAAAGGTAATTTGATATTTTCAAAGAATTAATACATGTCTCTAAATAGATAGGGCACTTTTTCAAAATCCACTAGTAAAGATAAAGCTCAAAGCTTGGCTTGGGCTTTGTGAGAAGGTTCCAATTAAGTTCCAGTACAAACCCAAAGACTCAGAGTCTGAATGCTTTCCTTTGATATTTACACAATTGGTTTACTACAGAAAATATACACTTCTACTGTGTTAAACCTAATATATGCAACTTATATTTATTTCTGCCTAATAATATATAGTGTTTATAAATAACAGTGTTGTAGCTATAAGTTAAAAAAATGACCGTAGTTAACATGTATACAAATTTCTCTTTTTCCCTGGGTTCTTAACTGTCCACCTTTTCCAGCAATATCGGCATATGTTTTCTCTAATTCTCCTCTGTAAGGATTGAGAAATCTGTTCCTTTTAGACAGGGCATTTTAGTTTAGAGTTAGGCCTCACTTAATAGCCATTCATTCAGTGATCATTTAAAATTATGACAGCACTAAATGGAGTTATGCCACATGCCCAAAGTTATGGCCATTGCAGCATCCCGCGGTTATGTGGTTGGGATCTGGGCTCTTGGCAATCTGTTTGCAGTTATGATGGGTTGCCAAGCACACTGCAATCGTGCGATTGCCATTTGCAATCTTCCCTGTTGGCTTCCCCAGAAAAATCAACGGGGAAGCTGGGAGGGAGGGTCACAAACCCTTTTCCCATGTGCTGAGATGACTCTTTCGGGTACCTGGGCCTCGCCAAAATAGGTCTGTTTCAAAATCCAAGCAGCATTTTGGCACAGGATGTTTGCAGCCAGGGTCATTTGCAGCCACCATGTGTCTGCCTGATTGAGTTTTTTTTTTTTCTCCAGCACAATATTGGATTTTCCCTGTGCAGAAGGGAATTCCAACACCAGGAGAGAAGAAACTCAGATCATGAAGATTTGAGTGTTGTTGTTTTTCTCCAACCTAGCACTGGAGTTCCCTTTTATTACAGAGGGAAGGGAAACCGTGGGGGGAAAATACTCAGGTCATGAAGATCTAAGCTTTTCCCCCCCAACCCAGTGGTGGAGTTTCCTTCCATGCAGAAAGAGGGGGCGCTGCTTGCCTTCAGCAAGCAGCTCTTCACTCCACATGCCTAACGACTGTAATTGTAATCAGACAGACAGCCCTTGGTTATCAATGGAGATCAAGTGGACCAAATGGCCAGTTTTAAGTTTCTGGGCGTTATCATAAAAGAGGACCTGACCTGGGGCATTCACATTATCAGCACTGCGTAAAAGAGCCCAGCAGAGATTATACTACCGGAGACTTCTCAGGAAACAACTGAATGAAAAACTGCTGGTGACCTTCTACTGCTGCACTATAGAGAGTATTTTAACTGTATGGTTTGCCAATTGCACAGCGGCAGATAGGACAGTGCTCCAGAGGGTTAACGTCATTGCCCAGAGGATCATTGGTTGTTGCCCTCTCTCCTCTTTGGAAGAGCTTTATAGCTCCCGCTGCCTTAACAAAGTTCAAAACGTTCTTAAAGATCCATCTCATCCTGGGAACCCTTTTTTTTTAATTGTTACCATCTGGCAGACGGTACCGGACAATAAAAACAAGGACAAATAGGCTGAAAAACAGCTTCTATCCTAGAGCAGTAACTATATTGAACTCTACTGTATAGTATAATATACAGTATAATATAATGCATTATCAGGGGTTTTCAATTCAATTGTATAGAATGTGAAAGATGTGTGTTTTTGTTTTATTTTTATAGTTTTCTTTTTTTTTTTTTTTGAAAATTTTTATTGATTTTACATAAAATGAAATATGTTAAAAAGCATAATTCCAATCCATTCCGGGTTACAGACATATATATTTCCCCCACGTGCGTTTATCAAAATTTAATACATATATAGTTAAAAAATATAGTTTTATTTGCTTTCAATTCCCCCCCTCCCCTATCATCTCCAAGTTAAAAATTCAAAGGGAAAAAAGAAAAACAAAGGGGGGAGGGAAGGTATAAGTAAAAACAAAACTTTCAATTAATAGACTAAAGAAAAAGAAAAGAAAAAAGAAAAAAAAAACGCACGTTCAATTCATTACTTTAAAAAAAAATATATTGTCAACCCCTCATCATTTCTCTCTACCCCTCATCTCTTTTTTTCTTTTTTGAAAGATCCACCCCCTTATTACCCCCCCTTCCTCCTCCTTGTCTGTCTCTTCATTCCTTCTTCTTTTTCTTTGTTCTAATCCTACCTTTTTTTTAATATCCCAGTTTCCCTGTTCTCTTTCTATCTCATATTGATTAAATTCATTCTTTACAGTAAAAACTCCACATTTCAATTCATTTTTACTTTTTAAAAGGTACTTCCGCATGTTTGTTTCCCCCTCCCACCCTTTCACCGCCATCTTCTTTGTCTTTTCCTTCTCCTTCCTTTCATCGCCTCCATAGACCCGTTTCCGAACGCTTGCTTTCAATTCATTATTTAAGTCAATCGTCTCTTTTACGTCCAATTTTTCCGAATCCTGTTCATTTCGAGATGTTATTTGCTGTTCCAGTTCCAGTTTTAATTGTTTAAACGACTCTCTCATTGTCTGCCTCGTCTGCTCCATTCCGTCTTTAAAATTTTGGATAAAGTGTGGACTGTTTGCTCTTTGTTCCTTCTTCGCTGGGAAAACCCCCCCACCAAATAACTATGGCGGAGGAAATACAGCGGAATAAGAAAGATACAACAAAAATATTTGACAAGGTGGTAGACCAAACGGACGCTTTGCTGTGGGAGCTTAGACATGATTTTAAAAACAAGTGAAGATTTCTGTTCTGCAATGAGAATTCAGAGTAGGATGGAGGATCCAAAACAGCTTAAATGGCAGTGTTCTAACTAAGACTGGGGAGCAGAAACAGTAATCAGAATTATTGCAGTAATTTAGGCATGAAATTATCAAGCACACCCTAATAAAGCCACAGATTCCCCTTTCAGAACCCATAGATTCTATAAGCATTCACCAAATGAAAATTTGTGACTCTTGTTAATAAAATCAGTACATTGATTCCAAATTAGTTGATCCTCAATCAACATCTGAGGATACAGACTGAGAAAACTGAGACAATCTGGGAGATTTGGAGACAAAGAGTGGGAAGCTGTTGTGAAGAGTGGAAAGGATGACCAGGTTGAAACACACACACACACACACTCTTCAACAATCTCCACCTACTGATTCACATTCTATTTAAGCTGGGATCAAAGAGTAAATGATACTAAGACACTTTATCATGGGTCATCACATATTGACATCAAAGATCACCAAAGACCAATAGACATGACACTGTGGATCAGGTTATCCAAAGGTACTGTATAAAGCATAAGCAAAATGGACTGTAGTTGGATACTTTCAAATTGATTGGTTTGGTACAAGGAATTGGAAAGGTTCAGTTATAATAACAAAATCATGCCCAAGAACTGACTGTGGAGTTGATCATCTACAAGTTCCAAATCAAACTAAAGAACAAAGTTATCCAATTTCCACCATATGATCTTGAACATATGCTGGTTATTTTCAAGATCACCAGGAACTGCTTTGAAGTCCTGAATGTTACTAGTAAGGAACCAGAGGAACTATGGAATGAAATCAAAGAAGTTAAGAATGAATGGAAAAGAGACTGCCAATAGACAGAAGAAAGTAAACTGGAAGTCAGAACAGATGGTGGAAACTGTCAAGAAAAGAAGCTAAAGCCAAGAAAGACAATGATCTCAGAAAAACTTACAGAATTTAAGAGAGATATTAGAATAGACAAGAAACAATATTGGAATGTAGAGTCACCAAAGATGGAAACTGACATAGATAAACAAGGAAAGCCTTCCAAAAGAATTGTGATCATCAAAGGAGGTTCCAACAACAAATTTGCATACTAAAGAATTGGCAGACATGAATTGATTCAAATAGGATCAATAATGCATTCTGAAGCAGCTTTTGGAGGAAACACAAAAATCATAGCTGGTCCTGAACATGTATACTGAGATTGGTAAATCAAGCCAGCCAAAGCATAGTAACAACTCTCCTGATATTGCTGTCTTGGTTATCTGCTATAAATTACTAAAAAACTTGATGCTAACACAGCATTAAATTATTTGTTTAGTTTTTAGTATCTGGGCTTATTATTTTCATAAATAAGGTGGTGAACATACTTAATACTCCTTCCTCCTCCTATTTTCCCCACAACAACAACCTGTGAGGTGAGTTGGGCTGAAAGAGAGTGACTGGCCCAAAGTCACCTAGCTGGCTTTCATTATATCAATCATCATCCTGCCAGAGTTGAATCTATCCATTCATTGAGAACAGTTCTCTGGCAAGCTTGCTGTGAGACCATATGTAGAAGACGACCTTAACTCAGAAAAGGCAGATCCATTATCAAGGCAACACATAGATAAACATGTCTTGATTAGATCTACCTTGTATCTGAACTGCCATGAGCAAGACAACAAGGCTTCTCTGTGGCAGTTCCCATACTTCGGAATTCTTTACTGGTAACATCCATATAGCTCCCTCACTCCTTTCAGATATTCAGAAAGAGTTTAATTTCACTGGGCCTTCAGCCACTTTTTGATTTATCAATTTCCCAACATGGGGAAGAACTGATTTATTTGTAGCAAATGCGTTACTAAAATAGCACTGCTTTTTACAATTTGATTTATTACTATTATTTCTGATCCCATTCAGCAGGAATTTTAGAGAGCTAAATTTTGGTTGGTGGGGTATCTCCTTCAGATTGTTCCAACTATTTATTTATTTATTTATTGGATTTATATCCCACCTCTCTTCCCCAATCAGGGGAACTCGAGGCGGCGTACAACAATTTAAAACATCAGTACAATAT
>JANHGC010439450.1:0-13701 GCA_027560395.1 Boaedon fuliginosus | reverse complement strand
GGCCGCCTCGAGTTCCCCTTTTGGGTGAAGAGAGGCGGGGTACAAATCTAATAAATTATTATTATTATTATTATTAACCCATTATCGAGTCAGTGTAATATAGTGGTTAAGGTGATTGATTAAAACCTGGGATATTATTAGTTCTAGTATTCACTTAGGCATAAAAGCCATTTGGCTCAGTCACTTTCTCTTAGCTGAACTCATATCATAGGACTATTGTTGTGGGAAACATACGAGGCAGTAATGTTATGCCCACCATCTTGGTTATATAAAATAAAGATGGGCTATAAATAAAAATCGTTACTGTTCAAGAATTTAATGGATGAGACCAGTTCTTCCAGATCAAGTCAAGATTTAGCAGCCAACCAGATATCTCTACAATATTTACAAATTGGAGATCTTACACCATGGGTCCCTTACAATTGGCTTTTAAAAACACAATATTCCGACAGGTAACATTGAGCCGTCAAGACTGATAGCTCTTACCAGACCTACCTTCCATCAATTCATACCTTTGCTTTTAGAATCATTCAGGTTAGTGGCTATCATGAAATGTTATGGTAATAACTTCTACTGGAAGATTTGTGTTAGGAAGCAACATTGTAGCAACATTTCAAATTATTTAACAACCAGTTCTGTGGGCATGGCTTAGTGAGCGTGGCTAGGTGGTCACGTGACTGGGGGGCATGGACAACTCGACATCACTCATGTCAAGGGGTGCTTATCCTCACCTGGTCTCTCATGACCGTGGGGATGGTGCAACAGTCATAAGCGTGAAAATCGGTCATAAGTCACAATTTTCAGTGTGTGTAATTTTGAATGGTCACTAAATGAACTGTTGTAAGTCAAGGGCTACCTGTACAAAAATACAAAAAGCTTCCTTGCTTGCAACAAACTGCCCTAAATACCAATCATTAGATTAAAAAGACCTGCAAGCTGGAGCTACAAATCAGGCAGGATGCCAGAGCATCTTGAGGAATTAAAATAGTTAAAATGCAATAATAACTATCAGCAGCCAACTCTTGCTTATTACCAGAACAAATAGACACAGGAACTAGCCAGATTTTTCAACCCAGTTTCTTTTCAAGAACAGAGATTAACCTTTTTCCTTCCAAAAAAGCTGAATAGGGGAAATTATCCCATCAATAAACACAAATGTCACCAAGCACAGAAGTAAATGTCACCAAAAACCAGTTTTAGACCAAAACTCAGAATGGGTATGTAAACTCACATTTGAATGTCAATCTTTCTAGCTAGCCAAGAAGCCTTGCTGAATGTTACTGATCTTGGTTCCATGTCATTAAAGCTTCTTTCCGACAGCTCTGCTTCATTATTCAATTATTTCTTCAAAGTGCTGATTGTTGCATTCTGGCTGGAAAAACTCCATCAGGGGAGTATTTCCTCCCAACACAGCAGTGTAAAAACCTTTAAATAACCTTCCCCTTTAAGAAAGTCAAGTCCCAGTAAAGAAAAAAAAACTCTGGGAGAAGGAGACAATAAGTCTAGGCATACTGCCAAGAATGTATTAGGAGAGGACTGCTTAGAAAGTTAACAATGGGTTCTAGCAAATAGGTGCGAACTGGTAGAAACACACCCCTAATTGTAGATCACTGAGTACCTCAGTTCTGTTCACTGAAAATAGAGATGACATCTTCCAGACTCCAAACTTAACAATTACAAACCTGTATACCAACTAACTGCAAGCATTGCTTCTCCTTGCAGTTAGTTCCATTCTGGTTACTGTTCATTTTACTAGATGCTAGTTTTTTAGCTTGGTATCTTTCTCTATCCTTTAACATTTTTAGCAAGCTGCTTTCTAATGCAGAACTCAAGATGACTCTTGAAGCAGGCACTAACTTCTGTTGAGATTTGTGTTAGGAAGCAACTTTGTACAAATTTGTGAGTGAATCACTACTTGTCAGAGTTTTTAAATGAGTAAATGGATAAAAATGCATAATTGTACCTGCTATCCTATTAATCTCTCCTTTTTCAATTAACCAGAATTATTCAGATTGATATATGAGTATCTTCGTTTTCCACTATTTCCTACCTATGGGAATTTTCCAGTTAAACTGCAGACATATTTTGGAGATCCTATTCCATATGATCCAAATACAACAACAGAAGAATTGGCCGAAAAAGTAAGATCTTCCTTTAATACTTAATCTCAACCCAGAAGCTTAAAATAAAGAATCCTGGATGGATTCCCAAGATACTTCCAGCATATATTATATGAATGTTCAGACAACATTTTTGTGATTCTGTGGATTTCAGAGTTAAATTATTGATGTTTGGTTAATGTCTGGTTAATGTTATACTGTATTTTGAAAAGGATTCATTTGTTACCTTTTATTTCACATATTATTTACCACTGAATGATGCAATAATAATGAATAATTTATATTTCTCATCCTTCACTCCCCTCACAGGCAAAGAATGCACTACAGCTTTTAATAGAAAAACATCAGATAATACCAGGAAATGTGTGGAGGGCTTTGATGGAACGAGTTTCAACAGAGAAACAAGATAATGAATAACTTTGGCAAATCATTGTAAAAAAAATTTGAATTTTGATATTTTAATGTGATGTTTTATTTAAGAATTGTTACTATACTGTGCAAATGTATAATTTTATACAAAATGAGACTTAACCTAACAGTCTAGTCCATTCCATTATGTCTTAAATTAAGTGTATACTTTGTTTGGTAAGTATAAGCAATGCTTGGGACTAAATTTGATATCTTCCATAAAACTTGGAAGTTTTTTCTATTCCATGTATTCACCAGTGTAGTAGAGGTTCTATTTAATTTGTCTATCAAATCAGGCTTAGACTGATTTCTTTTTATAAAAATAGTTATATTAGGTTACATATTTAAGAGGAATTTTGAATACTTTTAAAGCAATATTTAATATGGTATCTTCAATGGATACAATATGAAATCTAATTCTATTGCAGTTTTTTCTTTTTTGGGGGGGGGGGGATGGTTGGAATTTAATTGTACCTGAATATATTGATCAGATCATGGACTTACATAGACCTTCTTCCTTTTATAGGTTATCTCTTGAAATCCTAATCTCCTAGGAATCTGAAATTTACCCCTCCTTCCCCTATTTTAATGATAAGTGTTGTATAATAAGAAAAACAGATAAATTCTGTTAATTGTTTTAATTAATCTAAAATAACTTTTAAAAACATTGGTAGAAAAGTGTTAGAAAATGTTCTGTGCAACATTTTTACTTTTGGAGGAAGGATAGCATTATTCTCATACTTTTCCAGAGTGAGTGCTCTTAAATGAAAAGCATTTTGCACTAACAGTTATAATCCACAAAACCAGATTTTCTTCCTTTAAATTTTTAAGCCAAAAGATAGCTCTATTATGTTTTTTCCCCCATCTAAATTCTGTTACGAAGATGTCCTGTGAAGCTAGAATGCTTTATCATGAGTCCATTTCTCTATCAGGATTCTTTTGGATAAAGGGTCAGAGGTCTCAACATTAAATTGTAGCCAGTGCTAATGAAAATAGAGTATATAATCCTACTTCCAGAAAAAAAGTATTTTCTGTGATTGTTTCTTGTACTACTTGGTCTGTTCATTGACAGATAAATGATATTTTCTTCTTTTTACTGAATCTACTGCCTATGATAGCAGAGACAGTAAAGGTAATCCAACAGCTAAAGATAATCTAGTTCACAAGAACATACAACATTGTTTATTTAACAGAATAACAGTTGGAAGGACGTTGAAGATCTTCTAGTCCAACCCCCTGCTAAGGCTGGAAATCCTATACCTATATCAGGAAACTGAAATGTCTGTGAATTTGTCCCTTTGTCGGGGAGAGCTAATTTGGGTTGGACCCCATCTTTTTTTCCTTACGGTTGTCCAGGGTGGGTTTCAACCGTCTAACAACCAGTTCGGTCAATTTTGGGGGGAGGCGGGTGGGATTATTATTTTTACATTTGGGTCCCTCCCGCCTGCCCCCGGGTTATATCTACTTATATTTGCTGTGTTTTCTGCAGCCCGCCTCAGCTGTTTTTCAGCCTAGAGGCTCCTGCAGGAAGTTTGTTTTCTAAAGAAATATATACATACATACATACATACCCGGTTCACTAGGACCTTAACAAACAGCCCGAAACAGTTCGCCTGAACCGGGCCGAACCAATAGAAACCTACCCCTGAGGTTGTCTCATTATCTCAACCAATGCTTCCAAATTAGGGTTAGGGTTAGGGTTACTTCACATTTCAGGATCTCACATGTCAAATAATTTAGATAGCTATAACTTGTCCCCAACTCTATGACCACCATGTATTAATTATTATGATTAGTTTTCAAGGAATATTTTTCCACATTTACTGAAGTCTATTTCTATCTGATTTGCTCTTTTATTCTGGAGTGTGTTTGCTAACACACACACACACACACACACACACCTATTAATTTTTTTTCCAGAAATGTAGCTGGTCCATAAAAACACGGTGCCCCTCTTAAAAAAGTGGATTTTATTAAAATAGATCCTTGTGTGAACAGCTTCTACATATTATTTATTGGAAATGATTGATGCTAAAATGGCAGCACTTTGCGTGGCTGCGGCTGCTTCAGCTCTCAAGAATGTTGGGGTTTGGCAGATGAAAGTGCCATCCAGTTTGAGGCAAGATCCAGGAATTGTGGCAAGAAAGTGGAATTATATTATCAAACTGTTCTAGTTTAGTCATTGCAATTGGTAAACCATGACTATGGTATTGTCCAGTGGTGGTTAACCTTTTCGGCACCGAATGCTGAAACAGGACTGCATATGCCATGAACCAGAAGAGGAGCTCTCCAATGCATGTGCAGGAGCGCCAAAAACCGGAAACTTAGCTTCCTGATGCATGCATGCGCACCAGCCACCTGCTCTTCTGGTTTTTAACATGCATGCGCATGCAAAGAACAGCTGGCTGGAGCACGCATCTGCTCCAGGGAGCTGCTCTTCTGGTTTCCAGCACTCCCGTGCATATGAACACCAGCTGGCTGGCATGAATGTGTGCACTGGAATCCAGAAGAGCAACGGGTGACAACTGGCATGCTCAGACAGATGATTCTGCATGCCACTTCCGGTATGCATGGCATAGGTTCGCCATCACGGGTATGGTTTGGCAAACTGAAACCTGAAAATATAATCTACGTTAAAGACAACAGAATAACAGTTTAAATGTTTGTTACATTTAACAAACTGGAATATTGTAGTTTAGAACTGGAATTGCAGAATAATATCACAAGTTCCCATTAGGCCTGCCATACTTTTTTACCCTTCTTTTTTAAAGTTGTTTTTTCACTGATTGTAAAAATGGAAAAGATGCATTTCATCTTCTTTTATTTCGAAGAATTGGCAGAAAATTTGTCTTCTTAGCCATTAAAAAAATGAGGGCCTGCTGCAGCTAGAACTTTGCTCAGAAGAGTCCCATGTTCTGAAATGTAAATGTAAAGGAATATTTTTTTTAATCATTTATGGTGGACTTTTGACAAAGCAGAGAAATACTGGGGTAGTATTCATATCTTAATATATAAAATTTTAAAGTGAATATAAAAACAAACTTTTCTTTTGGACTTAATGGACAAAGAACTTGAAAACAATTGGAATTTTGTTAATATATGTTGATAGCAGCAAGAATACTGCACAAAAATGGAAGGATACTTTGATTCCGACAATGGACGAATGCTGCAAACACTGATGGACTTAGCAGAGATGGCTAAATTGACTGGTATGATTGAAAAAAAGAATAAAATTAATTTTGTTTCTACGTGAAAACTGCTTCTATGCTTGAGGTGGAAAAAAATGAAACTTTGATTTGGGTTTTGCTGAACAGATTAGTTTTAGATTGGTTTGTTGTTATAGAAATAATATGTTATATTATTATATAAAAGTAAAAATTTGAGATTGTATGTTATAACCTTATTTTCCTGTGCCAAAAAAATTGGAAGTCAGTGCTTTTTCTGTTTTCTTTTACCCTACACTTTTCCCTCCCTTCTTTATTTTCCTATGATTATCATTTTTCTTTGTATTTTTGTATGTTACATTTTGGTAAATAAAAATTTGTAACATAGGAAGAGTCTCATGTTTCCAGAAGGGAACAAAATTAAGATAATTACTCCTAGTGTGGCATGAACATGAAGAGACCAAAATATTCCACTTATATAAGTACGGTCTATATAAGTGTAGTATGTGTTCTCTTCCACACTCATAGTTCAATGAAACTTTCATCAGATTGCTGTCTAGATATGAAATCAAACGTAAGGAATCAGCTTGATATATACTTGCTTACTGCGATGTGTATGTTTATTCTCCAGATGGATCCTAGATGGGCTCACTGACATCGCTTGGGCTCTACCCCTCCATCAGGCAAGTCAGTCTGAAAAGGGGGGGAGCTCCCACTGATGCCCCAGATCTTTCTTGCCTCTCAAAGCCTTCAGTCAGTTTTTCCTCATAGTCAAACCTTGTAATTGGTTAAGGCCGTTTTTTTTCTAGGGATCTTTATCCGGCTTTTTTCGAGAGCTTGTACCTGGGGTCTGAGGGTGGTGCTGGGACCACCCCTCACCCCAGGGTCACAAAGCCAGCAGGAGTTAAAAAATCCATACCTGAGGTGGAGGCGGATCCCTGAGTTTGTTTGGTTGAAGGGAACTGAGGTGCGACTCGAAGCGCCCAACAAACAGCTGTTTGGCAGAGTGGCACAACTTCAGATTGGCACTCAAGTGGGGTTGGAGGTACCGAGAGAGGGGGGGGTCCTCTTTCCCCCCTCCCAAATAACTGCACCGCCTACAGCCAAGCCTCCGGCTCCCTTAAGTGGTTAAGGAAAATTTGCTGAGGAGCGCGGCGGGAAAACTTCATGCATGCACGGTTTTCTGCATTGAGGGTGGCAGCTAATCCTGCTCACAACAGAATCGCCTCGACTTTTTCCCACTGGCACCAAAAAGCTGCGCAGGCACATTTTTGGCTGCACGGGTGACAGTGACAGCTGCCCGTTTGCCGCACTCGGCTTCAGGAACCCAGTGGGTGGATTGGAAAGCTGTTGTGGGGAGCAAGGAATTCCTTGTCCCCATGTGTACTCTGGGTTCCAGGGCTGGAGCCAAGCGGCAGTACTCTGTTGTCAGCTCAAACTGTGAGTGCTAGAGGCCAGGGCTGGCTGGACAGGCAGATTAACAAGGCCCTTCGGGAGGGGACAGGGTTGGCCTTACTAACTCTGGGCAACCTCCCACCATCCCACCCCCTGCTTCCAAAGGGGCATAAGGTGGGGAGGAAGAAATCTCCAGGGACCATAGTTTTCTGCAGCAGGCCAGACTATGGTGTCACAGAAATTCAGATCCACGGGAGGCCACCCAACAATGGGGGAGGCTTGTTCCTGGGGTACTTATACAAATATTTTTTATTACAGAATAATGGAGGGATTCATCCCAGGTACCACTCCCGCAGGTGGCACAGGGGACTCTGATATCCCTCTCATGGGAGGAATTCTCTAAAATTGATCAGCTTATCCAGGCCAAGATGGATGCAGCGTCTACATTTCCCACGCAGAAGCCTCCAAGAAAGGATCCAGGAGGAGATCGATAAGACCTGCTTCCTCAGGGAAGGTGATGCCTAGGAGCCCGACACCACCCAAAATAAGTAGGTCACAGGCCTCGGAACAGCCAGTCCTCAATGAACTCTCTGATGATGAGCAGGAGGACTCGGGGGATCCCTCATCCTCAGAGGTTGATGACTCTTCCGAAGAGGACATGGAGGAAACACCCGTGATGCACACAGGCTTTGATAAAAAAAATTTGGCACATAGTGCATACATTGGGGTTGGAAATGCCAGAACTGATTGACCAAACATCCACTTCTGCCCAGGCATCTTGAGTTTGATGGCAGTTCAGTGATGCCGAGACTGCAAGAACCACCGGCAGTTTTCCATCACCCTCTTGCCTTGATGAGGGATATTCAAAAAGAATGGGAGTCCCCTTCTCACCTCAAGGACTCTAGGATCAGGGCAGCAAGGTTCTCTAGGGTCACAGAAGCAAGCTGTGATTCTTCGCCTCCTAGTGGTTGACGCCCTGGTGGCATCCTTGGGAGCCCTATCCTTCCTGACCTCAGATTCGGAAGGTTTCCCTAAGAACCCGCAGGATAGGAGAATGGAAGTGTCCGCTAGGCGTGCCTTTGAAGCTTCCTTACTGGCACTCAAGGCCTCGGCTATGGCCTCATTAGCAGCAAGAACATCGGTCTCAGAGATTTCTCGATCGGGTTGACCTTCCTAAAGCAGCACGCTCTGAACTCCACACCATCGCTTTCCTGGTGGCCTTTCAAGCAGATGCAACATATGACGCCATGAAGCTGTCAGCCAGATCCATGGCATCCACGGTGGCAGTGTGCAGGTCCACCTGGCTTAGAAATTGGGAAGGCGATGGATCTGTGCAAGGGAAACTTGTATGCCTACCATTCACGGAAGCTAAGCTTTCTGGGGAAGAGCTTGAACCTTTTCTTTTGGAATCTAAGGGAAAGGGTAGATGTTGCCTTCAAAGCCTAAGCCTAAGAGCACACCATATTCCTTTCAGAATAAACAGCCTTTTCGTCCCCAAGGGGACAGCCGAGGCAAAACCAGCTTCTCTAGGGGCTGTTATTTCACCGGGCAACCCCGGGACCAGAAGTGGAAACCCCAACAGCAGCCAAAATCCTTCATCCCAAAGCCAATGAGTAAACATCAACAATGACTGCACGGTAGTAACGCTGATGGGCTGTCTCATCTTTTTCCACAGACATTGGAACAACATCACCAATGACAGATGGGTACTGGAGACGGTCAATCGAGGGTACTCCCTGGAGCTCAGACACCTTCCTCCAGGAAGATTTATACAGGTCCGTATAACCAAGCACCTCTGCACCTTGAAGACCATCCAACATCTGGTGACCATATCAGCCATCAGCAAGCGCTCATCTAGACCAGACAATCCAGCTCCTGGCATCCCTTGGGTTCCTAGTGAATTGGGACAAGAGCTGGCTGACACCGTCGCAATCTATTGTCCACCTGGGAGCAGAGACAGACTCAGCTTCCTTCAGAGTGTTCCTGTCACAGGAACGGAGACACAGGATCCTTGACCTTACGGTTTCTATCCTGCAAGCTCCCTCCCTGGACATAATTTCACTTTCCAGCCTCTTAGGGATGTTCGGTTCATGCCACAGGATCGTGCCTTGGGCCTGGTATCGGTCCAAGGTGCTGCAGAATATTCTTCTCACCTTCCAGCAGATGATCATGAATCGCGTGTTCCCCTATCCCTTGAACCCAGCAGCCAGGGAGGACTTGATCTAGTGGTCCCGACTGCACTATTGCAGGGGTCACCCATCAGAGTGGGGGAATGATTCATGATTCACACGGATGTGCATTTGGTGGGCTGGGATGTGCACATAACTGGCACTGCGGTGCAAGGACTTTGGTCTCAAGCTGAAGCCCACCGCAGTATCAATTTTCTAGAATTGAAGACAGTACTTCTAGCCCTCAAGCAGTTGCAACCTCTGGTACAGGGAAAACATCTGATAATATATACAATGTATGTACCAAGACCCACCTCAACAGGCAGGGGTGCACGAGGTCATGCTGACTACAGGAGCTGGCACAATCGATTTTTGTGTGGGCAGAGGCCAACATCGCCTCTCTAAGAGCTGAGTATATTTCCGGGAGGGACAACACAGTGGCGGACTGGCTGAGCAGGGAGCGCCAGGACAGGGCAGAGTGGAGGCTTCACCTAGAGATCTTCGAGGACATCAACCGGAGAATGGGTCCCATGGTAGTGGACCTCTTTGCCACCTGAATGTGCAGCTCCAAGGTTCTTCAGCCGGGGCCTGTGCCCGGAGTCAGAGAGGTTGGACACTCTCCAGCAGGTGTGGCCTCGGGAACTGTTATATGCCTTCCCGCCCACAAAACTAATCCCTCGGGTCATGGACAAGATCAGGCAGGAAGGAGCTGAGGTTGTGCTCATCGCCCCCTTATGGCGGTGCAGGCCCTGGTTTGCGGACCTCGGAGCTGTGCATCTTCAATTGCTCACTCCACCAGAGGAGCAGCTTCCTTGGCAGTATTCAGAGCCTGCCCTTCCCTGGAACAGGTGTGCAGGGTAGATACCTGGGCCACCCCACATACCTTCATTTGTTACTATAGTGTGGACTCCTTCGCCTCCAGGGGCCTTCAGTAGGGGAATGCTGCAGTCTGTTTCCATATCGGCTCAGTCAGGCCACCCTTAAAATTAGCTGGGGTAATGACGCCCAAATGATGTCACCGAGCCTATCTAGGATCCATCTGGAGAATGGGTAGTTGGTATACTTACCATGAATGTCCATTCTCTATGGATCCGAGATGAGCTTGGTACCCCACCCTTCCTGACTTTGTGGTAGGGCACAGGACTGCAGAGGTTGGGAAAGGGACATTGATTGTGCATTGTTCATGTTATGACATGTTATGCTCCTGTGGCCTAGGGGTGGTGGATTCCACGGTGCTCCTGTTAATAAATGTTGATAATTGTTATACAGTTATACTTGTTATACAGTGGTTTGTTACTCCTAGATCATCTCTGGGGCATCGGTGGGAGCTCCACCCCTTTTCTGACTGACTTGCCTGATGGAGGAGCCCAAGTGATGTCACCGAGCCCATCTCTGATCCATAGAGAATGGACGTTCACGGTAAGTGTACCAACTACACATTTTCCTTTACAACTGAAATATATACGCTTATACACTTATACATATTCATAGGTGAACACACAGACACATCTGTGATTACCCGTGGTTATAATTGCTATAAAGATAATTTCATAGCTAACTTTTAGATAAGCTGAAGGAAAACAAGGCCTTACTTTTAAAGGTTGATATTTTCCAAGTGAATAATTGATTCTTTACCTTGATTCATAAATCAGATTACAATCAAAATTCAGAATAGTATTTATGGGGTTCCCAATCCAGTCTTCCTGGCACTACTGAACATAGCTTTACTTGGTTTGTGCAAGACTGATGCATTATGTGCTTCCATGTTTCTCTCCTAAAACAGGTTTAGCAGCTACAAATATATTTGGAAAATATTTAGTTTTGTTTTTATTTTCTATTAATTAGTATTGCTCACTGTCTTTAAACAATGTTTTTTCCCACAATGGATGGATATATAAAATTCATAAATATGGGGCACCATATAAATGGATAAAAAGCATGGCAAGTTTAGTTTATGTCACACAATGGGAGATTTATTGTTTCCCTTTTTGTTAAAGGTTAGGAATCTAAGCCAAACTCTCTACCAGCATGCTATCCATGACTAAGTTCATTAGGTTCAATTGATACAGAGTTAGTCCTTTACTTACAACAGCTCATTTAGTGACTGTTCAAAGTTACAATGGCACTGAAAAAAAAACATGGCCAATTTTCACACAACTGTTACAGCATCCCCATGGTCACATGATCAAAATTCAGATGCTTGGCAACTGACTCATGTTTATGATGATTGCAGTGTCCTGGGGTCACCTTTTGCGACCTGACAAGCGAAGTCAATGGGGAAGTCAGATTTACTTAACAGCCATAACTACTATGCTGCAGTGATTCACGTAACAACTGTGACAAGAAAAATTGTAAAATGGGCCAAACCTACTTAACTCTCACTTAGCAATAGAAATTTTGGGCTCAGTTGAGGTTGTAAGTTGAAAACTACCTCTATTGGGCAAATAGTCACTAAATGGATTTTGAAATAAAATGATTTCTGATCTTGAATTTTGTCAAGAAGCCTCATCCATATTTTATTTAATTAATTAGACCTGGGCTCTGACTAGGCAAGTGCTACAGAGCTGCTGGGGGCAGGTCTGATTGTTTGGGATGAGTTTGATCCTGTTGGCCCTAAGGAAGTGGACAAGGCCATGAGACATATGAGCTCCTCTTCCTGTTTATTGTACCCATGCCCCTCCTGGCTTGTTTTGACAAGTCAAGAGGTGATACGAGGCTGGTTCCAGGCAGTTATAAATGCCTCAAGAGAGGGGTTGTTCCCGCCTACCTTGAAAGAGGCATTGGTGAGACCCCTCCTCAAGAAGCTGGCCCTAGACCCAGCTGAACTAAAGAACTTTCATCCAGTGTCCAACCTTGCCTTTTTAGGGAAGGTTGTTGAGAAGGTGGTGGCACTACAGCTCCATGAGTCCTTGGAAGAAGTGGATTATCTGGACCCCTTTCAGTCTGGTTTCAGGCCTGGGCACAGCATGGAGATGGCATTGGTTGTGTTGGTCAGTGATCTCTGGCGAGCCCGGGATAGGGGTCATTCCTCTATCCTGGTGCTACTTCACCTCTCAGCAGCTTTCGATACCATCAACCATGGTATCCTTCTGTACCAGGTCAGGGTTGGGAATGGGAGGCACCATGCTTCAGTGGTTCTCCTACCTCTCGGACCGTGTGCAGACAGTGTGGTGGGAGGACAGAGGTCGAGCCTGAGGCCCCTGGTTTGTGGGGTGCCTCAGGATTTGGTCCTCTCGCTGCTCCTATTCAACATTTATATGAAACCGCTGGGTGAGATTGTTCGTGGGTTTGGGGTGCAGTATCATCAGTACACTGTTCATCTCCACCCCGAGCCAACCCAATGATGCCGCCAAAGTGATGTCCATGTGCCTGAGGGCTCTGGGGGTCTGGATGGGAACCAACAGGCTCAAAATCAACCCAGACAAGACTTACGGCTTTGGGTCCCTACTTCTCGGACCATCCAACCATTTTCATAGTTGGAAATGGGGGGGAGGTGTTGACCTCCTCTGAGAGGGTTCACGATTTGGGGGTCCTACTGCCTCCCTGCGCCCCATGATGTTGCACAGGGTAGGCCTCTGGATACCATCGGCCAGGCAGTGTCCCCTGGTGACTCCATGGAGGAGGGCCTTTTCCGCAGCGGCCCCTGACCTCAGGAATGATCTACATGCGGAACTCCGGAGTGTCCCAGACCTGAGACTTTTGTGTCGAGCATTGAAGACCTGGCTCTTCCAGCAGGCCGGACTAGCTTGACCCACCAAATTTTAGTAATTTTAAGGGATTTTAATGTTTTAACATTTTAATTTTTTTATATTGTTTATATATTGTATTAATGTTGTGAGCCACCCTGTGTCCTATGGGATTGGGCAGCCTACCCATATAAATAAGTAAATAAGTAAATGAGTAAGTAAGTAAGTACGTAAATAAATAAATAAATAAATAAATAAATAAGTGACTTTTAGTGACACACCCTTTGGTGTGTGTGGTGAAATTCTAGTCCTCATTAGAAATTTTGCATTTAAAGATAATGTGAAAAAAAGCACTATTTTGAATTTCATTTCATTATAAACTAAACAGACTAAAAGAACTATGGTACTATAGTACATCATCAGTGCAAGCCAATGGTCTATAGCCAATTGAGACACTCTTCACAATCAGAACTAAAAAAAATAGACTTTATACATGGAGCCTTAATATAGGTACTGTATATAAAGGAAATATTTCTGTTTCATTATCTATTTGAATCTTCATTCCAGACGAAATACCATTTGTACAGTGTTTACAGGCACAAGAACTGTCATGAAAATTTATTGAGTAACTTTTATCTTATTTATTTATTCAATTTATATCCCGCCTCTTTTCACCCATTCGAGGAACTCAAGGCGGCAACAATACAATAAAACATAAGCCTATACAATATAAAATCAAAAACACACTCACTCACTCAAT
>JANHGC010434557.1:0-13726 GCA_027560395.1 Boaedon fuliginosus | reverse complement strand
GAATTTAAGGATTTTTATAATAGAACTAGCCGATAGCCTGGCTTCGCCCAGGTATTTAGATGTAGTAGCTCTATGGGCCTTGTAGTTGCTCTGTGGGCCTGACGCTGCCTCGAGTTCCCCTGAAAGGGGTGAAGAGAGGCGGGATATAAATCCAATAAATAATAAATAAATAAATAATAATTCTAAGATTGTTGGACGAGCAAGCACAAAAACAGCCAGGGAAGCAATTGAAGCCTGGGAAACAGACCTAATGCTGATTTACCACCAGCCTATCAAGTACTTAGAAGGCATGGTTTGGTCAGCACAAGCAAAGGACAGCTAATGATTTCAAAGCCAGCCATCAACACACCCCAATCAACATCTAAAAAGCCACTTAAAATAGGCACTATAAATACCACACACACTCTGCTAGAGAGAAATTCCCTGAAGATGGGCTCCAGCACAAGTCTGAAATCTTGGAAAACGAAACCTCTAGTCCTGATGACAGATCCAGATTGGATCCTGCAACATTATCCTGGGAAATGTATGTATTTATTTATTCATTTGACAGACATCTCTGAACATTCATTACAAATCCTCCCATGCTGATGCTTGATATTTTGGTCAATGTTCATTGAAGCCACTGTAATATACAAGATACCTATGCAAATGCAACTTTGGAATGTGCTATCTTAAATTATACTCATCAGTTTTACTTTTAGTAAGTTGACTTTGACACATTATCATGAACACCATTTGCTGATTCTTCAAGATATCTGCACATCACACTTGTGCAAAAATATGAATAAAAAAGCCATATTGTGAAGTCCAAAGCTTTTTATATGCACATTTTCTTTTATATTAAAGAGGGTTCTGTTTTCTTCCTGATTTTTGTAAATATGTGTGTGTATTCCTACTTTCTAGCAGAATATCAAAGGAGATGATAAATCAAAGGAGATGATAGAATCTTCAGACCAAAAAATTGAGTCTAGGATTTTTAACTAGATTCTGCCATATTGACTTTGAAATTGAGTGAAGAATACAACAAAAATAACTCCAGAGTTCCAATGTCACTGAAGTAGTTGATAAAGAGAGGGAAGAGTTTTGCATAGCAGAGATATGAGTAGAGTAGAGTAGGGTAGGGTAGGGTGGGGTAGGGTAGGGTAGGACAGAAAGAATAGAGGTACTTTATTTGCCAAGTCTGATTGGACACAGTGCATAAGCTCTTGGTGTACATACAAACAACAAAGTGTAATCATAAGTTACCAATATAAGAAGGTAGTAGAAAAGAGGAGAAGGATAATAATAAGTAAGTCAAACTATATGGGTAAATATACTTAGGCATAAGACAGTACTGTGGTAATTAAGTGTTCAAAAAAGTGATGGCACTCTTTTGAAAGGGGAAAAAACTGTCTTTGTGTCTAGTTGTTTTGGCATGCAATGCCCTACAGTAATGTTCTGAGGGGAGCTCATGCCCTTAAATTAATTAAGTTATGTTCTATCATATACCAAGTTTGTCAACGATGTCTTCTCAAATTAAAATCAATCTTATAATATTTAACAAAGTACAGTAAGATCATTGACCCAACTATGTACAGATTAAGCCATTCAACACATAATACTTTATAGTATTGATCTGAGCAAAGACTAGGAAACAGGTTTAGTACAAAGAAGCGTAGCTATATTCACAATATTGATTGATTTTAGCCCATTTTCAAATAATAAAATATTATTGAAATAAAATATTGAAATATTATTATTTCAAATAATAAATAAATCCTAAAACAGAATACAATAAAGCAAATAGCACAAACCATGCAGAAATTCAAAATATTGTGTATTTTTAAAGGAAAAAACCATTACAAAATAGAAAAATAGAAAAAATAATACTGTAAGAAAGGACTAGACTACCAAAAGAGCCTCGGTGGTTCAGTGGTTAAATACAGCACTGCAAGGACTTCCAGTTTGCCTCCTAACAACTCTGGGAGCAAGAACCACTAGCTCCATGGTCTTGTCCCAGGTCCACCGGCCTGAGGGTCCCAAACTGTCCTGTAGGGATGGTGGAGCGAAGAGGAGCTACCAGCCGCATCACCTCTCCCCACTGTCGATTTATTCCTTGAAGCCAACAGCCGGAAACATGGCAGGCAACATGGCTGCTACAAAGTCGAGAACAGACTGGGACAAAGATCGTACAGGAGAAGAGTTGAGGTGCTGAGTAGAGATCTGTGATGGCTGAGATAATCTACATGTTACACTTAAACTCTGATTTAATTAGCCTGAAAGATAACCTCAAATAATTATGTTAGCAGCGGGACATTTATTTGGAGGAACTTTATTTGTATCGTTACTGGCATTGGTGGACTCCCGGAGAGGGGAAGACTATATTAAATTTTATATTAAATTTGGGGTCTCGCAAGGAATATAAAGGAATCTAAAGACACTTAACAGCAATAAATATCTAAAAATGGAAATGAAGGAAAATAAGTGGACAGAGACGCAGATTACATCGGCACCAAGTCATCTCCACAGGGCGCTGCAAGAATGCGAGGAAATTAAAGAGACATTACGGGATTTACTTGCTATGTGGAAAGCAGTGGAAACGAAGGTGCTACAACTAAAAGTGGAGGGGCAAGAAATAAAGGAGGATTTTGACCAAATGAACTTGCAAAAACCAAGGCTTAACAGACGGACATTTCCCTTTTGACCAGGGAAATGAGGAGGGGTATAAACTGAATAAAAAATAAATAAATAAATAAATAAATAAATAAATAAATAAATTTACCAACGAGGCAAGAAAAGAATGCTAAAATGAAAGAAACACTAAAAAAAAATGGTTGCTCCGGAAACAAGTCAAGAAACAAAAATGGTGACAAAAGAAATACACAAAGAAATGCCTAAAGAAACAGCCACACACTAAAAGATCAATGCGAAAACAAAAAATATTGAATTATTTGGAGAAACGCCCATTAGATTTACAGGGTGAGAGGAATCTGTGGCAGAGGGAAATCTGGAGACTAAATAACAGGAAGAAGTTGGAGGGAAACAACAAAACAAAGAACTTTGGGAACAAGAAGGGACGACACCAACCAAAGAACGATGATGCGATGATGTTTAGGCAGCGGACATTCTGAATGTATAATTAATTAAATTAGTACTTCCAGTGGATTTGGAAAACTTTTCAGAATAATATTAAGGTTATAACTGTAAAGGAGAGGAAAATTGACGGGGGGTATAAATAAAATATATTTTAATTATAAAGATAAGAGATTATAAGTGATTTAAACACTGGAAATAGATTATAAAAGATTATTAATTTAGTAGGATTTTTATAGGGGGGAATGGAATAAAGTTGGAATAAAAATAAAAATAATGATAAACTTTAATTGTTTGTGAAAGAGATCGTTTGCTTAGCAGGTGATATTTTGAAATGTTTGAGATATGCTTACTTTGGAAGTTGAAGTGATATGAATTTGAAAGGATTCTGTAAATGTTTTAACTGATTTATTGTTTTTTCCTTTTGCTTTTTTTATTAGACTTCATGATGTATTAAGGTTAAATTGAATCATTGATGAAACGTATTTCCAATTGTAGTAATGAAAAAAGATTGGTAAATTGAATAATGAAATGCATTACCTGATTGCAAACTACAGATACAACTCTGTAATGATAAAAAGAATGGAACAGGAAAGAGAAAAATGATTGTTATAAAGTATAATTGCAACCCTGAACAACACAACTCAATCAAAAAATAAAAACATCTTTTTTTGCAATATATATATATATATATATATATATATTGCCCTGGACTTCTGGAAGTTCTCAGTCCACATACTGCTGGAGCCTAGTTTGTAGGTTTTTGAGCATAATGTTGCTAGCATTTGAAATGAATGCAGTAGTTTGAACATTCTTTGGCATTGGAATGTAAACTGACCTTTTCCAATCTTGTGGCCACTGTTGAGTTTTTCGAATTTGTTAGCATATTGGGCGTAGCAGTTTTACTGCATTACCCAATAAGATTTTGAATAGTTCAGCTGGAATACTGACACCTCCACTAGCTTTTTTGTTGCTCAGAGTTCCTAAGGCCCATTTGACTTCACATTCTAGGATGTCTGGCTCCAGGTCAATGACCACCCCAGTGTGGTTATCAGGGACGTTAAGCTTGTTCTTGTATAGCTCTTCTTGTATAATTTGCCATTTCTTCTTAATCTCTTCTGCCTCTGTTAGGTCCTGCCATTTTAGTCCTTTATCATGCTCATCTTTGCATGAAATGTTCCCTTCATATCTCCAATTTTCTTGAAGAGATCTCTGGTCCTCCCTATTCTATTGTTTTCTTCTATTTGTTTGCACTGTTCATTTAAGAAGGCATTCTTATCTCTTCTAGCTATTCTCTGGAATTCTGCATTCAATTGGGTGTATCTTTCTCTTTCTCCCTTGCCTTTTGCTTCCCTTCTTTCCTCAGCTATTTGTAAAGCTTCCTCAGACAGCCATTTTGCTTTCTTGCATTTCTTTTTCTTTGGGATGGTTTTAGTTGCTACCTCTTGTACAATGTTGCAAACCTCCATCCATAGTTCTTCAGGCACTCTGTCTATCAGATCTAATTCCTTAAATCTATTTGTCACCTCTACTGTATATTCATCAGGGATATGATTTAGTTCATACCTGAGTGGCCTAGTGCTTTTCCCTACTTTCTTCAATTTAAGCCTAAATTTTGCAATGAGAAGCTCATGATGTGAGCCACAGTCAGCTCCTAGTCTTGTTTTTACTGACTGTATAGAGCTTCTCCATATTTGACTGCAGACCACATAGTCAATCTGATTTCTGTGTTGACCGTCTGGTGTTGTTCGTGTGTACAGTCATCTCTTGGCTTGTTGGAAAAGGAGTGTTTGCTATAACCATCGTATCCTCTTGACAAAATTCTACCAGCCTGTGCCCTCCTTCATTTTGTACTCCAAGGCCAAACTTGCCTGTTATTCAGGTTATCTTTTGGCTTGCTACTTTAGCATTCCAATCCTTGGACTACTTTAGCATTCCAATCCTCCGTGATGATAAGGACATCATTTTTGGGTGTTAATTCTAGAAGGTGTTGTAGGCCTTCATAGAACTGGTCAACTTCATCCTCTTCAGCACCAGTGGTTGGGGCATAGACTTGGACTACTGTAGTGTTAAGGGTTTGCCTTGGATCCGAACTCATTTTTCATTATTATTTCAATAGTAAGAGAGATATAATAACAACCACCAACTGTGGCAAGGAATCAGTTAGAATAAGGTGGGAGGGATATTTATACGGTCCCTAAGGCAGTTAGGAAGTTGCACCAAAACTGTGGGAATATTGAACAGATAGTCCTTCCAGATTGGCTGATTTGTATTATGGCCATAGTTAACCCACTGTTAATAGGTACATTTGGCAGGACCCAGAAGAAGGACCTTCTCCGTGGTGACTCCCACCCACTGGAATATCATCCCTTCAGAAATTAGACTGTCCCCCACTTTGACACTCTTACATAAGGTCCTGAAGGCCTGGTTTTGCCAGAGGGCCTGGGGAATCCAGAGTGGGATGCAGCCCATCAAATCGCTTATTGGACTGTGTGCTGTTGCCAGAGGAGGATATAGTTCTTTTATTATTTTCTATATTGTCTTTTATTGCCTATAATCTGCCTAGAGTCGCTGTGAGAACATAGGCGGCTATATACATTTTCTACATAAATAAACTGCAAAGATTGGACATGATTGGATTCAATATCTCTAATCTTCTAACATAACAACTGGATTCTCAATGTCTTGCTATCTTGGGGTGTTGAAAGACAGAAGGTGTTTAGTTAAAGAATCTTAGAGAATGATTACAAATGCATCAGCATCAGTGGGGGTATTAATTTTTTCCCCTACTGGTTCTGTGGGTAGCTTGGTGGGTGGGGGCTTGGTCGGTGGGGGCTTGTTGGGCATGGCTTGATGGGACATGTGATTGAGTGGGTGTGGCCAACTCTACATCACTCATAGCAAGGTGGGGCGGCACATTGCTGTGATGAGTTGGCCATGCAGTATCACAACCAATGCTGCACAGGTAGGATGATTTCCCCCTCCTCCCCCCACCCTTGGGCTGACATACACACATCTCAAGGCACTGGAGACTCTCTGCAGCTCCCAAAACTTGGAGAAGCCATTTCTACTGCTGGAGGGACTCACCCATGCTCTGGCTCTTCAAAGAAAAGGTCCTGGAGCCTGACATTTTATTTATTTATTTATTCGATTTATATCCCGCCTCTCTTCACCCGTATGGGGAACTTGAGGCGACATCTATGTGTGCATGATAACTCTGCTCCGAGAAGGAAAGAAGCAGCAACCACCCAGCTTGAATGCAGAGCGACAAAGCTGTTTCTCTCTGCATTCAAGCTGTGTGGCTGTTGCTTCTATCTCTCCTCCTTCTCAGAGCAGAGCTAGCATACAAACAAAATTCCCAGATCAGGACCTCTTTCAAGGAGACGCCGGCACTGAATATTTCTTTTGCAATTGGCAACTATAATAAATCTTAGTTGACAGGATAATCCTCCATCAATCCTCTGTTGTCAGAATTAATTACTTCTATATGTCTCTTATGGATAGCAAACAATATTTTTTGTCAGCAATTTCTGAAAGCCAGAAATATTACATGGGGTGCTAATTCCGCTTTATGAGTTGCCCGTTGTGGTTGAGGTCAGGCCGCAAAACAATGATATAGCTTTTTGGCAAGAATATGCATCCCAGTAATGCAGCACTGGAGGACAAGATGGAGAAGACCTCCACAGCTACCATGGCTTTTCCTTTTGTGCTCAGATAGGCTGGAAAGAAGGAGATCCAAACACTGCAAAAGGTCAACATGCTGAAGGTGATGAACTTGGCTTCATTAAAGCTGTCGGGTAATTTACGGGCAAGGAAAGCTACAATAAAGCTGGTGATGGCCCAGATACCCATGTATCCCAAGACACAGTAGAAGAAGGAAGCTGATCCCTCATTACACTTTAAAATTATTTCTTGGAGCTTTGAATGAATGTCCAACTCAGGGAATGGGGAAGATGTCAACAACCAAGTTATACAAATACATACTTGTAAGAGAGAGCATGAGTGGACAATAGAAAAGGTCAATCTTTTCCCCACCCACTTCCTCATCTGAGATCCTGGTTTAGTGGCCATGAAAGCCACAACCACAGAGATGGTTTTGGCCAGTACACTAGAAATGGCCACTGAGAAGATGATGCTAAAAGTTGGTTGCTGGAGAAGGCAGGTTAATTTTTTAGTATTTTAGCTGTGTTTTAATTATTATTGTAGTTAATATTCTTTTAAGTAATTAATTTTTAGAGTGGGTTGAGTTAGTGTGTGTGTGGGTGGAGGAGTCCCATCCACTTGAAGGATATGGTGGGAGGGGATGGAAAGGGAGGTATGGTTTCCTTAGTGGAAGAGGGTTGGCCTATTCCTGTGGTGTCTAGGAGAGGCAGGTAAGGCAGGAGCCATGGGGTAAGATGTCATCGGGGAATGTGTATTTGCCAGTTGCTGGTGGTACCGTATTCTGACCCCTCTGGCTCATCCATGCTGCTTGAGGAGGTTGCGGTGTTGACGATTGAGTTCCTCAGGCTGATGGTGCTTGGGGACTTCAGCCTGCTGTCCCTGGGCGACTCCTCGCATGCGGCACAGGAGTTCATGGCCTCCATGGCAACCATGGACCTGACCCAAGTAATTCAGGGTCCAATACATAGCGGGGGGAACACAAGCTCGTTCTAGTTTTTATCTCAGAGTATTGGCGCCAGGATCTGGTAATGGGGGATATAGTTGTAGAACCCTTGTCATGGTCAGATCACTCCCTTATTCAATTGGATTTCCTTACATCCACCTCACCCTGCAGGGAGGCGGGACCGACTAGATGGTTCCGCTCCAGGAGCCTAATGGACCTGATTGGGTTTCAGAGGGAGCTTGGGGAGATTCCTGATTCCCTGACCCACAACTCAGCTGAGTCCTTGGTGGCGGCGTGGAATAATGCGGCCTCCAGGGCCCTGGATCGGGTTGTGCCTTTGCGACCTCTCACTGTTCGCCTGGAATTGACATGCCCCCCACCTCTTTTGAAGGTTGTTGAATGTGTGTGAATGGATGGATGGTTATTTTGGATTTTTAAATTGTAATATATTGTCTTTTAATTGTTGTTAGACGCCTCGAGTTCCTCTTGACCGGGGAAATGAGGCGGGGTATAAATCGAATAAAAATAAAATAAAATATATAAAATAAAACCATTGCCCAAAGCCTTTCACTGCATCAGCCAGCAGAATTCAACCAAGCTTGGCACACAGAAAACCTACATTACTAGCTATGACCTCTGACAGCAACCAATTAGGATACCTTTCTTGCCACTGGTACAGGGGGCAGGTTCAAAGCCCAACAGAGGGTATAAAACCAAGGGACCCTCAATGGCTCTGCCCTTTTCCTTTTTCATCCTGGAACTCCAAGGCATGTGATCCTATTCATCATTTAAGCCATTTTTCCAAACAGCCTCCATGTTTCCAGAGTGTTTTCCCCCACTTGGAACTGAACCCAGAAAGATATTTCTTCCAACAAACTTAAAAGGGGTGTGGTTAGAAATGGACTCTTGCAGAGAACACCTCATTGGTTTGGAACATCAAGTATCATGTTTGGTCTTAGTATCATGGTTTGTAGTAATTCTTGTTTGAGAATTCAGTTTTGCATACCTGTCTGCATTCCTATTAAACCGTGTGTCTCTGGCTTCAGACTAATTAGTGTAAGCATCTATTTGTTATCTGGATAGTTGGCCTTTTGCCCAGAAAAATGTGGAAGCTTGCCAGAGGCTTTTGGCAAGATTGAAATTTTTATTGGAATATTTGGCAATAAAGGCACCCTACAAAATAGGGGCTATGGGCTAAATCTCTTTTCCTCTACCAACACTGCCTGGAACAGACCCTGGAGGAAGAATGAGAACCAGCCCAATAGAGTGCTGCCTACCCCCAGTTCCTGGAGCTAGCCCAGAAGGATACCCTGGGCAATGATATTGAATGCCGCTGAGTGGTCAAGAAGAGCCAGGATGGATGCACTACTTCCATCCCACTTCTGTTAGAGATCTGCAATGAGAGCAATCAATGCCATTTCAGCCCAAACCCTAGTCTGAATATATATTTCCCCTTTTAACATGTGTGTGTATGTGGGCATGCGTGCACGTGTGGATATTTATATCCACATATACATATATGAACTGGTCTCTTCACACATCATCCTTAATGCATGCAAACCAGCATATGCATTTCCTGCGTCAGATGAGGAGAGCACATCTTCCTTTTTCTGTCCCAGCCATTTTTTACAGACAGTGTTTTAACAAACTGCATCACTATTTAGTTAGGTGGCAGCAGTGCCTCTGATAGAAAGTCCATACAGAGAATTGCAAGGACAGCTAAGAAGATTATAGGAAGCTCGCTTCCTGTTATTCAGGATACTGCTTATAAGCATTATAGGCCTGGAACTCAAAGCATTGTTAGAGACCCCACACACCCACTTTATGGTCTGTTTCTGTTGCTTTGCTATGGGAGGAGGTTTCAAAGTACTTCTAGCAGGACTACCAGATTCTCTAACATCTTTGTTTCCTATGCCATCTGTCTGGTAAACTCACAAGATTCATTTTCACTATGTACATATATACATCCGAACTAGACTGGGTTGTTTCTCTGTGTCATAAATTATATATGTGTCAACTTGCAAAGCATCCCTGACCTGCTCTCAAGTTATCATAGGCAAGGGGGATGGAGATGACCACAGTGGCCAGAGAGAGTAACTTCAACAACCTGTGACATTGCTTCATTAGAGAATGTGACTGATGATACAGCTTGGTGGGAGAGGGAAACAGGGTCAGAGCCAAAGCCCGAATTAAGTGAGTTCAGAGTTGGCTCCCCTTGATCCGTGCTGACATGAAGCTCCTAATAAATAACGGGATTTCTTTTGAAGTTTGGCCTGAGGCTCATGATTTAATTAGAGCATCAGTTGGAACCCTGACAACATGTTTGTATATGCATAATTTTGCAATGAAATTTCATTTTAATGTATGCCAATTAGTGTACATTCAAAGTGACAATAAAGTTATTCTAAGTCTACATATACATAAATGAACATACATGCATACATACAAACATACATACATGTGTGAAAGTATATATGTGTGTGTGTGTGTGTATGTATATACATACATACATACATACATACATACATACATACATACATACATACATACTAGTAAAGTGTTGAATCTGGTTGTCTTTAGTTGCTGTTTTTTGTTGATAGCAATAACAATGCATCAAATATTTAAAAATTGACTACCTTTCCAGTTGTTTCATTTTCTATGCCACGCTGTTTTCATAGAGCTGGCCAGATATGACAGATTTGTTCTTTTATGAGATGCATACATATATTTTAAATAGGGATTAAGTGAAATATATATCACTCAAAACAAACAAACAAACAAATAAGGACCTTGTTATTTTTATATAAGTGAGCTGTAAAAATATGTATTCTCAGAGTATAAGATAGAGAAGAAAAACAGAACCTAATGATAAGTACTGAGTTTAGGTACATACAGGCAATTTATAAGATGGATTTTCCAATGTGTGGTTCTGGATATGTACCGTTATATAGAAACTGATTTTGAAAGTGTGTGATTTAGGGCTCATAACAGGGACTGAAGAGTTCTTAGTGTACTCTGAGTTTGGTTGTTTTCTTGAGATATTTTTTTTTATCAGGAGAGATAAAGTCACTAATACATGAGAGAGTGAGATTTGCTGGTTGTATTTATATAGCATCCTGCCTTGCATGTTCTTGATTAGGACATGGTTTCTTTCTTAATAATTCTGTGATGAGGGTATTGTAGGATATTCCACAATTTCAACTAGGAAACTGTAAATGTTTTAGATCAAGCCAAATCTAGGAATACCTGGAAATGTAGCATTATGATAGATTAGCTAGCAGAATCAGAATCAGAAGAGAGTTGGAAGGGACCTTGGAGGTCTTCTAGTCCACCCCCTGCTCAAGCAGGAGATCCTATACCATGTCAGACAAGTGACAGTCCAGTATTTCTTAATAACCTCCAGTGTTGAAGCACCCACAATGTCTGAAGACAAGCTGTTCCACTGATTAATTGTCCTGTTAGGAAGTTTCTCCTTAATTCCAGGTTGCTTAATTCTGTTTTTGATGGGTTTTCAACCATTATTTCAATGGGCAGACACAAAGAACTACACAAACAGACACAAAGAACTACATACTATTTAAAAGATGTCACTAAAAGTCAATGAAGTAAACAAACAACTCAGAACACATCCTCCCCAAAATACAACATCCACATAAGCAGGAAACAAAACTGTAATCAAGGAATTATCAAAGAAGAATCCAACCTAGACCAGCAAGGCAAACTACTATGTGAATAAGCATCACATTCATTCTCCTTCACCCTGTTGATGCTGATAACAAAGCATTTGTAGGAAAACAACCAAACTCAGAGAACCAAAGAACACAGATGTTAAATTCTGAGGTGTTCTCTATTGTTGTAATAGGGATTTTTATATTGCCTTTCATATGTCCTGGAACCACCTGCAGAACTTTCCTAACTTGGGGGATTTTCTACAAAAGTCAATTACAAGGAGATCTTTTATACTAATTTTAGTCAGAGACAAGTATAAAAAGAATGATTCTTATTAGTGTTTGATTGTCTTGAGCAATGGAACAGTGAAGAGAAGGATGAGGGGAGATATGATAGCAGTTTTCCAACATTTGAGGAGCTGCCACAGACAGGAGGGGTCAAGCTATTTTCCAAAGCAACTGAAGGCCAGACAAGGAATAATGGATGGGAACTGATCAAGGAGAGATTCAACCTGGAAATAAGGGGGAATTCTCTCAGAGTGAGAACAATCAACCAATGGAACAGCTTCCTTTCGGAAGTTGCAGGAGCTTCATCACTTGAGACTTTCTTTTTTCTTTTTAAATAAAATGTTTATTTTATTTTACATATTAAAAAACATAGTCCAACATCGAACTTCGTTTTACATCTTAAATTTCTTAATGATCAATATATATCCTTTTATTCATTTATTCTTAAACTATTCTATAGTTCTAAAGCAATAATATAATCATATATTAATATAACCTTCCAATATAATCCTTTACTTCATAAATTTTCTCCTCCTTTCATTTAACTACTTCAATTCTATCCTCCAGCCATTTATAAAACACCTGCCATATCTTAAAATATTCACTGTCTTCCTTCTCCTTGATCATTAATGTTAATCTATTCATCTCTGCACAATCTAGTATTTTGTTAATTATCATATTCTCATTTGGTATTGTCATTCACTGTTGTGCAAATACAATCGTAGCCTCTGTCAACATATAACCATTAAATATGTATCTTCCTTCCTTACTATAAGTTTCAGGTATTATTCCCAATAAAAACATTTCAGGTTTTATATTTGGAACTTTTAAATGTTTCTGGCCTACAATTTAATATTGGTAAAAATGTACAGGGCCCGCTTCCTATTTTTTATCTTCTGTTCAACAATGTCTGAATCCCAGAGACTGTCAAGACAAGATCCTGCAGGCTTTTTTTAGAAGTAGTTTTCCATTGCTTCCTTCCTGAGGCTGAGAGAAAGAGACTGGCCCAACGTCACCCAGCTAGCTTTTTGCCTAAGGCGAACCAGATCTCACAGCCTCTCGTTTCCTAGCTTGATGCTTTAACCTCTACGCAAAACTGGCTCTCTCCTGATCCTAATAATCATGGATTATTTCTGCCATGTACAAGAATTCATATAGTTAAATTGTATTTGGAAACTGCAACTGTCCATCCAAACAGGGAAGATACTTTAATAATCAATCAATCAGAATAGAGCTGGAGAGGACCTTGGAGGTCTTCTAGTCCAACCACCTGCTCAAGCAGGAGACCCTATACCATTTCAGACAAATGACTGTCTAGAGTCTGGACTCTAGTCTCTTTTTAAAAACCTCCAATGATGAAGCACTTACAGCTTCTGAAGGAAAGCTGTTCCACTGGTTTATTGTTCTCACTGTTAAGAAGTTTTTCCTTATTTCTAGGTTGCTTCTTTCCTAATTTCCATCCATTGTTTCCTGTCCTGCCCTCTGGTGCTTTGGAAAATAAGTTGACCCCTCCTCTTTGTGGCAGCCCCTCAAATACTGGAATAGTGCTATCATGTCCTCCCTACTCCTTCTTTTCTCTAAACTAGCCAAACCCAAATCCTGCAACCATTCTTCATATGTTTTAGTCTCCAGGCCTTTAATCATCTTAGTTGCTCTTCTTTGCACTTTTGCACATCTCTTTTGTACATCTTTGCACATCTTTTTTGTATTGCGGTGACTAAAACTTAATGCAGTATTCCAGGTGTAACCTTACTAAGGCTTTATAAAGTGGTACTAATACTTCACATGAATTTGATTCTGTTTATACAACCAAGAATTGTATTAGCTTTTCTGGCTGCTGCCACATATTGCTGGCTCATATTTAGCCAGGTTTTGCCTAATCTGTATCTTTAGTCTATTTGTTTGTTTGTTTGTTTGTTTGTTTGTTTGTTTATCTTTTATGCCACCCACTCCCAAAGGACTCTCGGCAGCTTACAACATAGATAGCAATAGCACTCAGATTTTATATACCCCTCATCAGAGCTTTACAACACTCCCCAAGCGGTTACAGAGTCAGCCTATTGCCCCCAAACAATCTGGATCCTCATTTCAC
>JANHGC010427338.1:0-13773 GCA_027560395.1 Boaedon fuliginosus | reverse complement strand
GAATTCATCCCGTAGTCATGTAAGTTCAGGAATTCTGGGAGTTGAAGTCCACAAGTCTTAAAAGAGCCAAGTTTGAAGACCCCTGCCGTACAGTAATTATAAAGACAGAAGATGTAATTATACCGTATGTTAGAAATATCTTGAGAGACAAGGCAAAGAAAGGTTACTTAGGGAATGGTCAGATAAGAGAAGGCATAGTCTTCAGCTACATAAAGCAGCAGCAGCCAAAAAGATCAATGCAATCCTAGGTTGTATTAACAGAGGGATAGAATCAAGATTACATTAAGTATTGGTAGCTCTTTATACAGCCTTAGTAAGACCACACTTGAAATACTGCATCCAGTTTTAGTCATCCTATTATAAAAAAGATGTTGAGACTCAACATCTGGATGTTGGAAAAAGTGCAGAAAAAAGCAACAGAGATGATTAGGGGGCTGGAGGCTAAAACATATGAAGAATGCTTGCAGGAATTGGGTTTGTCTAGTCTAGTGAAAAGAAGGACTAGGAGTGACATGATAGCAGTGTTCTAGTATTTGAGAGGCTACTACATGAAGGGCTCAACCTATTTTCCAAAGCACCGGAAAGCAAAATAAGAAACAATGGATGGAAACTAATCAAGGAGAGAAGCAACTAGAACTAAGGATAAATTTTCTAATAGTGAAAACAATCAGGGAACAGCTTATCTTCAGAAGTTGTGGGTGCTCCATTGCTGGAGGCTTTTAAGAAGAGACTGGACAGCCATTTGTCTGGAATGGTATAGTGTTCCCTGATTGAGCAGGGAGTAAGATTAGAAGACCTCCAATATCCCTTCCAACTTTGTTATTCTATTATTTCTGTTGTAATGTATGGAGAAGAAAGTGGTTGAGAAGGAACTGCCCCTACTTTCTCAGACTATAATGAGATGGTGGGAGCTTTGTACTTTCAGATTTGCAGGAGTCTAATAATATAGCCTTAGAGTAAAATAGAACTAGCTCATCTGGTCATGATTCCTGTCTGGTCAATGTGGGAAGGCTGAAATCAGTTGGATTTCTATACATCTGATAGCAAGTATCTGTTCTCCTGGAATATCAGAAATAATTTAATTAGATGGGATCCATAGATGTGTTTATTAAATATAAATTAACCTGAGTTAGACAAAGAATTTTAACAATAAAGAGACACTAGAGATGTAAATGATAGAATCTTGGTGTTAAGATACCCATCCAATCAGATCCAACCATTCCTTTCTTCTTTGTTTTTTATTTTTGTTGCTATGGCAGCCTCCATTGATTCTATAGTGGCTGTTAAAGTAGCAGGAGAATAATGCCTTGTTTTGATATGAATTCCACCTGGGTTGGGTTAGGCTTCAACAGTCATTCCCAAATGGATGCCATGCAAAGCTTTTAAGATTATAGCTCTCAAGATTTTCAGTCCCCATATTAAGAATGAAAAATTTAGATTTAGATGCTTCAATGAGCTAACTCAACAGGCCCTTCATAAAAAAACACAGTGAGATAAAGATGATGAATGCTATATCCTTTTGCCCATATCTGGCAGAACATATGGTTGTTCCTGCCTACCTTCTTTCCATTTTTTGCTCAGCAGCATGAGAAGGCAGCAATTAATATTATATGATATCGGTAAGCTATTTTAACTTTTTTAAACTTTCTGTAATTTCTTGTTCACATCACCCTAGAAGAGAATAGAGTGGAGGAGATGCAAAGAGAAGCCTAGGCATCTACATAAGGATTCGGAGAGAAGCTTTGGTCCTCACTTGAGCATGTCAAGCAATAGTGAGGTCCCCCTTCTAGTGGTACCTGAAGCAAAAGTGAGATGCAATCTCCTTCAGGTCCTTCATGAAGTGCAAAGATAGGAAAAGCATCCTCCAGCCTGAAGTGACCTTTTCCCTCCCTACATATCCCATTTCTGAAACCCCCTTTAATCCTCAGGGGCAGGACAAAACTTCCCTGGGGAGAGGCAAGATCCCTCAGATGGTAAAGAGAGGAAGTTCCAGAGAGTTACCTTTGGAAGGTCTTTTGTTCTGCAGAGAATTCGGAAGGCTGTCTGAAGTGACAGTTTCAATAAGAAGTGGGAACCTCAGAGTTGATCATTAGCTGTCAGAGAAGCTTCTCTTATGACCTAAGCACTCAGTGACACTCACTTGGGGCTAGGTCACAAGGGTGTTAACTTCCTCACCATGCATGTCTTTGACCATGTGTGGAGAAATAGTCAGAAGGAGCCCAGAGCACTTGGAAAGGCACCAATCCAAGAAAAGCCAACCCTACATCTACACAGTGCAGTCTAGTACTCCAGTGGGGAAACTGCCCTCTGGAAGGATGATACAAGCACCAGGAGATATCCTGGTTACTGGTGAAGAACAATTTACTTTTTTAATTCTCATAACTCTTTCATGATTAAGACATTTTTTTAAATTATATTTTTTTATTGTTTTTCCCCCAAATATACATCCATATTGTGTGGGAACAGAGTTAGTTCTGGGTACCATTCATATAATCTAATTCACAGTAACAGTATTAGTAATCTCTTTCACATTTATCAAATTTAAGTAATCCTCATTATATTATTTCAACATACATAAAAAATGCCTAACATCTGTAGACTTCTAATCTTTCTATATATTATTTTTATTTATTCTATACCAATTTATATTCTAATATTTCCCCTAATTTTATTTCTGCCTCTTTCAGGTTACAATCAAGTTACTTTAGTATTAAAAGGGAAATTCCTTCTATCCATCATCTCTTATTCTCTGCAGTGCTTCAATTCTTATCCATTTTTAAATTTGGCTCCCACACTCCTCTTTATCTCTATCTTCATCTCTATCATTCTTGTTCAATGTAAACGTTTCTCCCAATACAATCTTATACTGCCAATTCTCCCACATGTCTGCTCATGTCCCAATCTCCTTATCAAAGGTATCTTCCTATCTCTCCAGTTGTCGATTTGTCTGTTTTATTTTCTTGTCTTTATTTTCCTCTCTCTCCAGTTGTCGATTTGTCTGTTTTATTTTCTTCGATCTTTCTTCCTTTATCAGCTGATTTTCAGTCCTATTTTTTGCTCCACTTTATTTATTTATTTATTTGTTGATGTGGCCAATTCATCTGTTCTTTCCATTCCTTTTGCTTGCCATTTATCTCTGTCGAGCTTTTGCTTCATTTGCTGATTTTTCTGATCGATATTTTTTCCTTTGTTTGATCTTTATTCATTGTCCTTTGCAAAATGTTTTCCATTTTCTCATCTAAGATGGTTTGATAAGTTTATCTTAATGCTATTTTTTATATATAATGTTGAGAACCAAGGAGGAAATTAAGAAGGTATGTGAAAGGAAAGGGGAAAATGAGTTATCTTGAAGAGGATTTCCTTTTGAAAATTGCTATGAATTCTTTCTATTCTTTTCTTTTTTATTCTATTCTTTCTTTTTGTTAAGATATCAATATTAATGATTATATACAAGAAAATCAGTGGAAGTGATTGTCGAGAATATATGTAATCCAGAAAGCCATGAGATGGAAAAACGATATATGTTTTTAAATTTTTGTTTTTGGAAAAATAATTTTTTTTTAAAAAAAGTCCTCTCATTTCTACAACTCTTCCTTCAACTCCAATCATGATAGCGATAAACGAGGAAAAAATAATATAGTCTCAATCTAGTTCAGAAGAGTCCAAAATTATAGAAGTATGGTTTATTTTCCAATCATTAGTAGATGGCACTCTCCTCTCAAGTTTCTAAGCTGCCTTTTTTCCAGCAGGTATTAATTTCAATCCAAATCCATTTCTTTCAGAACAAAGTAAATTATTTAGATGAGCTAGTTCCAGCATTTACTAAGTACTCTAATAGTCCAAGGTATTTTCCAAGTTCTTTAAATCTGCTTTATGGTTTTAATCAGAGGTCTGATAGGTTCCAGAGAACTGGTAGCGATCATTTTGATTGTTTCAAAAAACCGGCAAATGCCATCTGTGATTGGCTGACACTGGCAAATACCACCTCTGATTGGCTGACAACATAGCCACACCCACCAAGCCACGCCCACATAACTGGTAGTAAAAAAAAATTGAATACCACCATTGGTTTTAATCTTTTATTCTGGCTTCCCAGAGTCTGTTTTATAAAATGTCTTTCTTATTTCCACCTCTAGTAAATGAAAGGCAATAATCAGTTAAAAGTCACAGCCACCAGATATCAAATATTCCTTTCATCCTCTGTAAATTTCCAGGAGTCTAGGAGTCACTTTTCTTTTCATCAGTAGATGGTGCTGTCATAAATATCTTTATCAAAAGTATTTTCTTTCACTGCTTAAATGTTTATATTTTCAGAATCTCTTCTCTAGGATTTTTTTGTTTTCCTTGGGATAATTTTTAAGGAAAAGAAGACTCATCTCACCCAGCAACAATCTCTGTTCACTATACTCTACACTCCTGCACTTTCTTAGGTGTTCTGGCTGTCCCCAGCTTCATGGCAGCCATGTTGACTGCTGCTGCTCCTTGTCTTCAGGTGAGGGGGTTTTCTGAACCAGGGAGGAGAGATGCAGCTCTCCTCCACATTCAAGGCACCCCCTTTGCTTCACCATCCCTACAGGGTGGCTATGGCTCCTTTTGGAGTGCTCTGACGGGGAGAGCTCAAAGCGGGGCCGCAGAGCTCCCGGAGCTTGCTTCCGATACCACCAGAAGTAAAACCAGAAGTCCTCGTGATTAAGAAACTGAGTGGTGGGGAGGTAGAACAGAGAACTGAGAAAAAAGGAAAAGGAAAAACAAAAAAATACTGGATAAAAGGAGAATATATCAGTGAATTAACAGAGTTTTCAATTGGCATAAATGAGAAGTTCAGGATTTCATTAGGGAATTGATTCAATTAACTACCTGTACAGAGTGTATTGGGATTTTAAAAGAGGAGCAGACTCTGTAAAAATCTAAGCAATATGTTAATATTGGGACTCCTTATTACAATTCATTAGAGAAGTAAATGTAAATTTATAGGAAAAAATCAATTAAAACACTCTTAAAAATTGCTCAAATTCAATTAAATTCAATTAAAACCTAAGAGGTTTATATAAGCATTTGATTTTTTTTATGATGATACTACTAAAATGCATCATTCTCCCCTTCTACATATCTAATTTCCCTTAGTGTGTGCCACATAATCTATAGGAGAGACAGGTTTATATCATTTGATGTCCTTATATATTTTTATGGTTTTAAGGGTACCTAAGAAGCATAACGAAGGAAGAAAATACAAAAAATTGCAGGGAATGAATTTCTAGCTTTAGTTATTCAGACTAGAATTCTAGGCATAACAGGTTCTACAGTTGCTATCTTCATGTTGGGTGAAAAATATTTTCCTATTTCAGCTCCACATACCTACGGCTTAGGTTCTAAGGGAACAAATCTTTATTGAATTCTTGATTTGCTTCTTTTTCTTTTAACTTGATATGCATTAGTCCCAATAATCAAGTATTTTTATGATTGTGATTACCTTTTCCAGGAGGGAAAAGCCAGAGCAACTGAGCATCAATGAGTAGAGGCCAATGTCAAGAAGGTGATGACTGGAACAAAGGCAAGTTCCTCGGAAACTTTCAGAGTGAGATGGCAAGACTGTAGCTGATAGTCCATAGTCAAGCAATTGACTAGTCAACCACTCTACCCCAAAGCGGTTTCATCCCTGAAATTAAAGAAAAAGTCTTGGAAGGGCATGGAACATCTTTGGAAAAGAGAAAATAGAGGCTAGCGCACAGGATTATCTGGTTATTAAGCCAAACCCCATGCACACACTAGTATCTGTTCCCCTTTGTGACTTGACTGTATTTCATTCAGCCACAATCAGGACCATTGGCTGCTTGCAGAATAAAAGGCCCACTTAAACAGCCACCAGCCCAACCTTCATCTTTAACGTGTTTCCTTTCCAGAAAATGCATTTGGACATTGCCAGTTTCTTCATAGGTTTCCCAACCAATGTTGACACAGAAGAGCCCAAAGGTGGACCAGCAGGGGACTGCTGAAAAGGTAAGTTTGCTGGAGAACTTGCTGAGCGGGTCGGCCTATTTGCAGCTTGAACCCCTCTGATCCCTAAGACTGAAGCCAGCTGACAACTGGGAAACGAAGAAGCAGCTGGCTGATGGATGCAGTGTAGAAATCCATGAATTGAAGCCGGGCCACGATTGTGAATGGATGGAATGCGGATGCACTATGCAGATAGTGCAGATGGGCAGTGTGGACCATCCCAGAGTAGAAGTGGCCCACAGAGTGATTTTGTATAAGTATGAGTTGTCAAATCTGTTTGTGGTGCAAAAGAGAAGCCTGCTGTCGGCTCAGTGTGGCACGGTGACAGCATGGGAAGATATACCCAGGGCTCTACTTACTGTGCTGCCCTAGGCTTTCCAAGTACACCCAAAGCCAGTTCTTTAAAGCAAAATAACCCTTTTATTTAACAGAACAAGGAATGTCTCATTTCACAGTGTGTTTAAGTATAGACCTGAATTCAATCTGGAAAACTGCCTGACAGATTACATTCAGACAGATAAAATCCAGGCAAAACGTGGCAGCCACCCAACACAGAAGCAAGAAATAATTCTCTCAAAAGTACTTCAAACAAATTCAAATAAGTTGTTTCCTGAGAATACCACTCCCCTTTTGCACATCTTTATGCCTTAAGGGAGTGGCCCTTCACCTGTGGCCTTGCTCTCATGTCAGACCCTTTTCATGATCTGTTCTTGCCTCCTGGTAATTCTGCGCATGCGTGCACTGTTAATCAGCTCCAGCTGTTCTGCATCACTACCATTTGATGCAGAAGACAACCGATAGCTGGCAGCCAGCCCTTCCCCCATCTCTGCCTCAGACATACAGCCCTCTTCTGAGCCTTCCCTCAAGTCCAAGCCTGGCCCAGGTTCCTCCCCAGCATCCTCAGAGTCAGAATCAGCTGCCGGCTCCACTGACCGCTGGTGAGCCACAGCACTTACTCTCATCTAATAGCAACATGAATGCAGCTATTCATCCTAAAGATATGGAATGAAAGGAAAACAGTAAATATTCATAGGAAGAAGCCAGTGGAATTTGGCAGGTGGATGCTGGGAATGAGTGCTTCAGACCAAAGCTGGTGGGTGTTTTTAAGAAATGAGAGCTGGCTACTCAGTGTACTTTGCTTTCTTGGCAGAATGCCACTCGGCACTCCAGGCTATTCCAGGAGTGAAGCCCAGTGCAACGGAGCATCGATGAGTAGAGGACAATGGTCAAGCAGCTGATGGCTATAATAGAAAGGCAAGTTCCTTGAAAAGTTTCCAAATGGGGTGGCAAATGTAGCTAATTGACTGTCATCGGGTGGTTTCCTTCCACTAGGCCTCCCCTTCCAAAGTTGTTCACTCACTTGGCTTGAAATGTTGCAAAGAAGTGTAGGGAATTAATCCCCCACTGAGAAGGTACCATTGTGTTCTGGAAGGAATCATACAGTCCTGTCTAAAAGCAAGTAGAAACCCAGTTGGATGGAAAGACAAGGGCCTCCCACAGTCCCTGGGATGACAGTGTGCATACGGCATCATTAATAATATGATTAATAATATGTGTAATATATACTTGGTAGATTTTGTTGGATGGTAGGTATTTATGCCTTTATTTTCTTTTTAATGTTACTTTTAATAATATGTATTTGTAAATAAAGTCTTTTTTAATAAATAAATAAAAAAAGACAATGTGCGTACGGCCATTTCATTCATTGATTGATGATTGTGATGTCGATGCTTAATCCCTCGATAGAGTTTTCTTCCTAAAATTAAAGAAAAAGTCTTGGAAAGCAGTACCTGCTCAAGTTGTACTAGTATCTTTCCCAATTCTTTCCATTTGCATAGTTGGTTTCTGGTTTCTGGGAAACCTACAAGCACCACAAGGGCCTGGCTTGCAGTTCTCAGATGTTAGCTTCCATTTAGTGATATCTGAACAGTGTTCTCCAGTCCCAGCCCCACCTCCCCCCAAAGTCTATGATCTGGGGTGATCTCAGGAAGTTAAGGTTTGCTCTTGGTTAAAGGATGCAGACAAATGAAACTGGGGCTTTGTAAGATGCTTTCCTTGGAAGTGCGGGAAGGGAGCTATTCCTGCTGAGCTGGGGATATTTGGCAATTCCCCCAGAGGAAGATGGCCCTACTCTGAATTTGCTAATTAGGCCCATGAAGAAGTTTTTTCCAAGGCTCACCTATCAAATTGCCTCTACAGATTACAGATTAACAGAGTAGAAAGGGACCTTGTAGGTCATCTAGTCCACTCCCCCCACACCCAAGCAGGAAACCCTACACCATTCCTGACAAATGGCAACCCAATATCTTCTTGAAAGTCTCAAGTGATAAAGCTCCCACAACTTCCGAAGGCAAGCTGTTCCATTGGTTGATTGAGGGATTGGCCAAGTGCATCCCCTTTCCTTCATTAAGTCTTATTCTTTTGTCCCCCACCCACCACTCTAAAGCTAATCCTCCTCCCAAGGCTCAGGGCTACAGAGTAAAACTCACCCAGAAGGCCATTGGTGTTATTTTCCTGTATGGCCCCTAAATCGCCACCGAGGCCATGGAACATCTTTGGTAAAGAGAAACAGAGCCTGATGCATACACTTATCTGGTTATTGAGCTAAATTACAGGTACAGGCATTTATCTTTCCCCTTCATGACATGACTGTGTTTGTTCAGGTCACAGTCAGGGCCATTGATAGCTCACAGAATTAAAGGCCCACTTCAGCATTATACACAGCACTAACACAAACAGTCTTGGTACCATCTCATCATTAATGTCCTTTCTTTCTGGAGAGTGCATTTGGATACTGCCAGTTCCTGGCAACCAATGTCAACCCTAAGGAGCCCAAAGGTAGATCAGAGGAGATGGGCTGGAAAGGCAAGTTCTCTGGAAAACTTGCTGAGCAGGATGGCTCGTGTGCAGCTTGCAGCCTTCTAATCCTGAGGACTGAAGCCAGCTGGTGTCTGGAAGATGGACCTAGTGAAGCTGGCCAATGGAAGCTGTGTGGAAATCCATGAATGGAATGGAAGGCGGGCATGATTGTGAATGGATGGAGTGTGACTGAGGAGTTCAGATTGGCGGTGTGGACCATCCCAGACTGGTTGTGTGCTTGTGTGTATGTGTGTGAGTTGTCGAATGTGTTCATGGTGCAAGGACAGAAATCTGGTGTTGGCTTAGTCAGATGCAGTGGCGGCATGGAAGGATAAACCTGGGGCCCTGTTTAGTCAAGTCTTGTGGCAATGTGAATGAAGCTAAGTATCCTAAAGATGTGGAATGAAAGGAAACTGGTGGATATTCATAGGAGGAAGCCAATGGAATTTGCTGGCGGATGCTGGGAATGAGTGTTTGAAACCGAGGCTGATAGACGTCTTTGGGAGAGGCGAGTTCCAGATGAGCTAGCCTGCTCACATTACTTTGCTTTCTTGATCCTGCTCGGGTCTCCAGACTATTCCAGGAGTGAAACCCAGTACAATGGTGTTAAGTAATTACTGAGCTGGGTTCCATGTAATTTAAACTTGTGGAGATTCCCCAGGCTCTTCCCACCTTTTACCTTACAAGGAAGGGGAAGAGTTTTACTTTGCCTCACACTTTTGCTTGGGTACTCTGAGGAGCACACACACTCACCCCTGCACTCATGATTTGAGTGGGGACAGATGTCCTGAGGCACATCTGCACAATCTACCTTATAACAAAGGACAATGGAAACTACTTTGGATAGATTATAGCTGTTTATTATTTTTATTAAGACTTCACAATAAATATAGTTCATTTAAGAAAGAAGAAGCCTCAAGTGTCTTCCTTCACTAGAAGCAATCGTCATGAATACCACCTCCGGATTCACATTTTTGTGACAAATGGAGCCTCGATTCATGGTGCAGTAAGGAAGCCTGTTCTTACTCTTATGCAATGGTGGCATGGAAGGATAAGCCTGGGGCCTAGTCAGGTCTGGTGGCGACATGAATGCAGATAAACTTCCTTAAGATTGGAATGAATGGAAAAGAGGAGCATTCTTAATTTCACATCACAACTTGTTCTTAATACTGATCGGGGAAATGAGGCGGGGTATAAATTGAAGCAAATAAATAAATAAAAAAGATAAACGGTTACCATAAGACTCCAGAATTTTGAGGAGAAGAGACTTCATATTAAATTCATGGTAGTTTGGCCTCAGCTTATTTTCCTCAAAAGCTTTGTGGGCAGAATCTTGGCAGATTTGCAGGAAGTGGAATATATATATTGAAGGTTTGAGAAAAGCTGGAGGAAAATTTAGTGTAATACTACAGATGCATCGACATAAACAATGTTGCCAGTTTTTGTTGTTCTTGTTATAAGTGTATAAATTCAGCATATTATTATCATTCAGTATCCATTTTGCTCTCCCAAACTTTCAACGTTGACTGAAGCTTCAGTCCTAAACATTAGGAAGCTCATTAAACACAGTGGGGCATTCTTCTGTGCAAACAGTCATATGAGTTCATCCTCTTATTAACTGAATCCCTTCAGAAATGCAAGATTATACTAGGAAAACTCAGCCCTGCTCACTCAGTAATAGCAAAATGTCACTGAAAACATCCCCTACAATTCTCACATAAAACAAAAAGTGACCATGATTCCGCAGCTGGAAAAACTTGCTAACCTGTGTTTTAGAGCAGTGCATCTCAACCTTGGCAATTTCAAGATATGTGAACTTCTAGAATCGGATGAATTCCACACATTTTAAAGTTGTCAAGGCTAAGGAACATTAGATGTTTTCCACCTTGAGTTATTGTTAAAAACAATAAGGACTGGACAGAATTTAAAATAAAGTAAATCACCGTAAGAGTCTGGACTGCCATGTTATATAAGTTAGCTATATTTCTTGATCATATTAGCCATGCTGCAACACATTCCATAGATAGAGAGGCATCATGTGGTAGAAGGAGATATCGTAGTGGAGCTATCTCTGATATCATACTGATTTCCACATCACATCATACTAGAGTTGGAGGCGTATAACTGAAGGGTGGAAAAAACCTCCATATTTCCTGACTGTGAGACCAATTAATCAGTGGAACGACTTGCTTCCAGATGTTGTGGATGCCCCAACACTGGACATTTTTAAGAAAAGATTGGACAGCCATTATTCTGAAATGCTATAGGGTTTCCTGCCTGAGCAGGGGGTTGGACTAGAAGACCTCCAAGGTCCCTTCCGACTCTGTTATTCTGTTATTCCCCCAGAGCTGTCTTTCATTTGAAATAACAGTATAAAATGTTCAGCACTGTTGCATGGCCCCTACAATGCATAAGCATAGCCCCCTTCTTCTGAGCTATGCCTCTTCATGCAGAGAAGCTTTTAATTCGTGATTCACTTTTTCTGACAAGACTGTATTTTGTATATAGGTGTACCATCTCTGTTAAGTATCCTGAGTCCTTCCAAGTCTAGCCACCACTTCTTTTCCATAACAGATCATGGGGGAGGGGGGATATGGATGAAAAACTGACCTTAATCTTCACAGACCGCAATGGAAAATACAGGTCTTTTGTACAAATCTGAACATCATCCAGAATAAACATAGATGGTCTGAAATAATTATAGCTGTAGATTTCAAGGTTTATATGAGAGAAGATGCCAAGAACTGATCCTTTTTAACTGCTAAATATGAAGATGAATTGCTCAGTGAGGTGTAAGGACAGCTGCTTGTAAACCAAGCTGACAATGAGAAAACCAAAAGCCTGTAAGTCCAAAAGACCGCATGTGGTTACAGATGTACCCCACCCCCCAAAATCCATACTTTTGGTTATTACTTCAAAAGCCACTTCAGGATTGTGTGCCCTCAAAATCCTTATCAATTAATGCAAATTAAAGAGGCCATTTTGTGTTTTATTCTGCAGTTGTTGGCATTTTTCATTGAACTCAATGAGCCTTACATATCTGTGAAATAGTGCTATTTTCCAATTGTAAAAGGGCAGGAATGTGGTACAGACTGAAGCAGCAGTGGCTTGGAATCCATCTTGCACACAATTGTGCCCATTCCTGAATATAACCTATCTGTAGTCACTCATGCGTGACTTAGTCCTCTCTCATCTGGATTACTACAATGCATAGTACATAGGGCTGCCCTTGAATGCCCCCCTCAGAAGTTACAGTTGTTCCAAAATGTGGCAAATTACAGGCACACCTCTGTACTCATGTAACTCTGCTACTCTGTGAACTGCACTGGTTACTAATATGTTTTCGGAGGAGTTTCAAGATGGTGGTTATGACTTACAAAACACTTTATGGCTGCCTGTCTCCAAATAATTTATTTCATCCAATAATTTATTTCATCCAATAAAACCTGACAGGGTGGACATACTTTGGATCTTGTCACTTAAACAGAGCCATTTGGCAGGAGCCAAGAGATATGCTGTTTCTATCACTATGCCAGCCCCATGGAACAGTGTTACATTCCTGAAGATCTGAGCTGCTTCAACCCTAATTCTCTTTCAAAAGGCTCAGGTATTGGATCAGGTTTTCATGTTTGTCCTATTTTTGACTGCTTTGACTGACTAAAGATGCCTCATGCACTACAAGTTTTATTGTGCTTTTAATTATCATTATGTGTTGTATCTATCTGGGTTCTGTCTATCCTGAGTAACACCAAGCTCATGATAACAGGTGGAAATTATTTATTGAAAAATAACTCTGAATAAAAAGTAATTTATTTATAAACAAGATAAGGGGTCCCTGAACATCCTCCTTAGTTTATTGCCTGCCTGGTAGTTGGATGCACAGGTTTTCTTCCTCTCTTCTTTTAGCACCTTTCTCCAATATTGTGTTTAACTGCTTGCCAAATATCCAAAACTATACTAGATGGAAACGTTCCCATTGCTAATCCCTATCCTGCTTCTGTCACTGCCAGTCATCTGTCTTCCCTCCAAGAAAATTTGTGGCAAAGCATAACAAGTTTTGTATCTTTTAAGGATCCTACTAGATGGTGTCAGCATAAGGGGAAAACACTTCTTTAACATTGGTACAGTTGAAGTTGATTTAAGGAAATTTCACTTTGGGTTGTGGATGACATGATATGATACCACCATTATAAAGACCCGCCAGAACAAGAACTTGCCAGAAACGTATTTTAGCCATGGTGACATCCTTCATTGTAACATCTGTTCAAATGTTTGAAGGGTACCGGTATCCTCCCTGTCAAATCTTGTTGAACTCTGAACCTATTCCAGTTGTCTGAGTTCTCTTTCAAGTGTGATGTCCACAATAAAAATACATTAAGTTCTGCAGAAATCAATCCCTTTTGCTGTTTATTGAAAGGCATACCGGTACAACAGGCGAAAGGAAGTTTTCAATTGGTGAAATGTGTGACTTGTTTGGTGAGCAAGTCCCTACATTTTTCCTTGATCCAGCTTCCCAAATCCAATTTTCCCAGCTAAGTATAGTGTGGCTTTATTTCCCACAGAATTGTTATTTGGGATTGAATGCTACATGTAAACAGGGACCCTCAGACAATAGGTAGAATGTCTTTAGAGAAACCAATTTTTTGTGTTAGCGCAATTGAACGTAGAAGAGCTCTTATTTCCAAGATGAGTTATTAATAGGTGCACTCCCTCTGTGTGAAACACATGTAATGGGAAGTTTGCAAACTTGTCTTCCCAAACTTGCACAGAAAAGGCTTCATTTTGAATAGCATGCTGGCAGTAGTAGGATGTTTGAAAGAAAGAAGGATTTGTTTAGAGTCTCTTCTGGATGGGAGCCATTCAATCATTTTCAGATCAACCAATTGCTTCTCATGGTGTAGAGAGAATATGGCTGCAGTT
>JANHGC010425194.1:0-13781 GCA_027560395.1 Boaedon fuliginosus | reverse complement strand
CCGCGGGCTGGTGTTGGTCTGGGGGCGCGGGGGGCTCCGCAGCTGCCGGGGGGTGGGGGCGGCCTCCCCCGCCCCGCCCCGCCCCGCCTCACCTTTCCGAGCCAGGGCAGCAGGCAGCCGGCGTGGAAGAGGTGCTGGCAGGGCATCTCCCTCGCCGCCTCCGCCGCCTCGAACTCCAGCAGGCACACCGGGCACCGCAGCCCCTTCGCTGAGCGGGAGGGCCGAGAAAGAAGGCCGCGTCAAGCCGGCTGCATCGCCTCCCCCGCCCGGGACCCCCTCGGGGAAGCCCGGGAGCCGCCGCCTTCAGAGCCCGGCCTTCCTCCCCTCTGCTCGCCGGCCAGAGCCGCTCCCACCCCCCCGGCCGAGAAGGGCCCCCGGCCCACCTGCTTGCGGGGCGCCGACCCGCACCTCGGGCAGCCCCTCCACGGCGCGCTTGGCGGCGGGCGGGGGAAGCCGGTGATCCCAGTCGCCGCCTTGCAGGTCGCCCACGTCGATCTCCAGGCCGTGGAAGAGGGACCTGCGGGCGCGGAAGGCGGCCCGTCAGCCCGGCGCCGTCCGGGGAAAGCGGCCCGCAGCCCGCCCGGATCTCCGGCGCCGCGTCACGGCCCGCCCCCCGGCTCCCCCCGGCCCGCCTCGGCTCACCTGGCCAGCTCCAGCAGGGCGCGGCGGGGCAGCGGCGGGTCCCCCGTCGGGGCTCCGGGCTCGCAGTCGTGCTCGTCGAAGTAGGACGCCATGGCCGGGACGCAGGCAGGCCCCCGCCCCGCGCCCTCATTGGCCGGCGCCCCGGTAGGCGGCCAATCCGGGCGGCCCCGGCATTTCCTCCCGCCCCGCCCCCTTCCCCTCCGCGGACCCGGGGGCTTTCCGGCCGCTCCTGGGGGGCGGAGGCCGCCACGACCCGCCCCGTCGAGGCTCCCGCTCGGCCACGGACCGGACGGGAGGGGATCCCAGCCAGCCCCGCCTGAGCCGGACGGGCGGCTCCCCTCCGCGGAGAACGAGGCCGCGGGGGGGGGGTCGCCCCTGCTGGCAGAAGCTCCGTCCGGCGGAGCGGCTCTCCCTCCGGGCCAGCGAAGCTGCGGCTGCTGCCCTGTCCAGCCGGCGGGGCGTCCGAGGGGGAGCGTAGCTCCCGGCGCTCAGTGGCCCAAGGAGGAGGAGGAGCCCGCGGAGCCCCCTGGTGCTGAAGCTGCCCCGAGCAAGTCCTGGAGGGAGCAGCCTCCGAGGACAAGGGACCCCAAACCTCCTGACCCAAGGAGGGCACCTTGGGGGCCCAGGCCACTTTCCCACCAAGTTCATTTATTTTATTTATTGTTTACATTTCTATGCCGCCCAACTCCCGAAGGACTCTGGGCGGCTTACAACAGATAGCAGGTAGCAATACAACAGATAGCAATAGCGCATTTTTACAGAGTCAGTCTGTTTCTGCCCCCAACATTTGTGGCTTCTCATTTTACCTTACCTTGGAAGGATGGAAGGCTGAGTCAACCTTGAGCCTGGTGAGACTTGAACTTGCCTTAATTGCAGGCAGCTGCAGCTAAGTACAGCACTAAGGACTGTGGCTCTATTCACTGCGCCACCGAGGCTCTTTTTAAGTTAAGGCAGAAAGAGCAAAACGAACCCAACGCGGCTTAATAATCTTTCAGAAATCCTTTCCCTGCACCCGAATGTGTGCACGTGGCCTACCCAGCCTCTCCTCCGGGAGATTGGGGTGAAGCCTCTCCAGGTGACAGACTGCAAAGGTCAGGTGTGGCGGGACCCCCCTTCTGTCTAGGGGCAGGAGACGGGGAGCCCCCCCCTCCCAAGCACGGCTGGGGCGGGCAGAAGCGGCACTGGAGAGCCACAAAGCTCCCCCTGTGGGAGCAGAGCCTTTCCTAGCCAAACGGCTGAAGGCAGGAGATGCAAGGCCAGCACTTCGGCCCCAGTTGAATGGCTGGAGCCCCAGACTGGCCATCAGTTCACAATGCTTTGCTATGGGAATAACACGTCTCTCTTCAGGGACAATGGAGCAGGAAGTACACAAGTCCTACAGAGAGTTCTTATAGGCGTTGCAGTTATGGGGGCTGAGCCCTTTGCTTCCTTTCTCCATCGGCTTGCCTGCCATGGTGAGAAACGAAGGGGTCAAGGCTGCTGCCAGGTCCTACTAAGCCCCGATGCCCAGTGGCACCCCTGAAAGCTTGGTGTTGGGAAGGACTCCAGGGTGAACTGGATCAGCTGGTCAGTCCCCCCCAGCGCTGGTCTGTGCTGGAGCCCCTGGCTGGTTCCCAGATCCAGAGAGAGTGAAGTAGAGGATGATGGCTGAGACGATGACCAGGACAATGACCACAACCACGGCCACCAGGATGATCTTGAACCTCACGTTCTCCCAGCGCTTCTTCTGGGCCAGGGTCTTGGTGGTCTTGGTGAAAGCAGAACTCTAAAAAAAAAACCAATTGGAGACAATTCCAATCTCACTCTGGTGAATTCAGGTGGCCTTCAACTTATAGCGGTTCGTTTAGTGACTGTTCGAAGTTACAACGGCACTGGAAAAGGTGACCTTTCCACACTGGCTCCCATCAAGCAAAGTCAGTGGGGGAAGCCCCACTCACTTAACAACTGCAGTGATTTCCTTAATAACTGTGGCAAAAAGGTCACAAAATGGAGCATAATTCACTTCACAATTGTTTTGCTTAGCAGTGGAAATGGGTGGGGGTGGTGGTGTTGTGGCCATAAGTTGAAGACTACTTAAATGGGCCTTTGGCACTGAGGTCCCTCCCTGGCTGGCATGGGATTCATTCACCAAGGCCTCACATCATGACTGTCAGCCAACAACGGGGCCGAGGGCTGAAGACAGCCGAGACCCAGGCAAGGTTGCGTGCCAGCTTCTGCCCTGGAAAGGCTGCCCTGGCTTGAGTTCTGTGGCCAGGGGATGGGCGCTGGCAGGCATTCCAGAGTGAGGAGAGAGGTTCAGCCTGGCCTCTCTTCTCGGTTAGTGGCTGCCTGAAAGCTGCTCGCAGCCTCTGATTTCAAGGCCTGGCGGAGAGAAAGTGGCCCAAAGTCCCCCCTAAGGCTTCTAGCAGCCCCTCCTTCCTTGGTGATAACAGCAAAGTGGACAGAACAAAGTCAAACTAGAGTCTTGGACTTGAGCTTAAAGAGAGAGAGCTTAGGAAGGATCCATGGATGGAAAACAAGACACTTGGGAAACTGAAAAATGAAACCATAAAAGCTCTTTCTAACACAATTTCACAGAGAAAGAAAAATAGACCTCGGACTAAACCAGTAGGCTTGCATAAACAACTCTGGAAAACTGAGATAAAAAAACAAGCACAAAACATGGAAAGAGAGACGCATAACTAAGGCCGATTACCAGCATATAGTCTGAATCTACAAAGACGAAGTGAGGAAGCCAAGGCTCTGAATGAACTAAGACTGGCAAGAAATGTCAACAGTAATAAAAAAAAACTTTCAACATGACAAAAAAGCAAGAAAAAGTCAAGGAAACAACTGGCCCACTAATGGGAGAAGATGGCAAGGCGATGATGGGCGGGGTGTGTGTGTGTGTGTCACCCTATTCTCCAAAGCACCTGAGGACAGAGAAGTAATGAGTGGGAGATGCGTAAAGAGAGCGGCCAAACTAGAATTCAGGGGGGGAAATCCTGACGGTGAAAACAACCCATGAACTTCTTGCCTCCAGAAGTTGCGCATGCTCTCTGCCTGGCGGTTTTCAAGAAGAGATCAGACAACCATGTGTCTGGAGTGATATAGGATCTCGTGCCCAAGCCACGGGTGGGACTAGAAGACCTTCGAGGCCCCTTCCAACTTCGTTGTTCTATATTCCTTGGGCCTGACCCCGCTGAAATTCCAGCTGGCAGGTCGGCCCAACTGGTTGCCTAGCTGCCCTTGCAAGGCTCTGGGCGAAGAGCTTGTGGTCATTCTGAGTGCCCCACCCAGTCCCCACATCACCTTCCAAGGCCTCCGTACCTGTTTCAGGAGCTCATCAGCCCGCTCATCCAGGTCGCTGAGCTTGCCCTCGCGGTCCATCACTTTGGTGTAGTTGTCTAGCATGATTTCTGTCACCTGGTCAGCCTCCTGCTGGCACCGCTTCAGCCGGTTCTCACCCTGCAGAAGGGGGCAGGTTGGTCACAGGGGGGACTCGGGCTCGTTCCCCCAGTTTGGTACAAGGAGACCTTCCTCGCGGCACAAGGAGGGAGGGAGGGCTACTCGCCCAGGGCCAGGGAGGCTCAAGCGGATCAGCCAGAAAGCGCCTCTTTGACGCTAGTGTGATGGCCTTGGATCGTCTTCTCTGATGACCATGCGACTCATGAGAGCAGCCAGGTGTGCTCAGGAGGCCTGTGAGGCACCTCTGCACCCAGGTGAGCATTCCAGGCATGCTCCAGGATGTACCTTTCTCTGCAAAGAGAAACTGCTGGAGGGCCTTTCCCTTAAGAGTGCTCCAGGTACCCCACATTTAACATTTGGGAGCCAGTTTGGTCTACTGGTTAAGGCACCAGGCTAGAAAGCACAGGACAATGTGAGTGAACTGTCCCCTCCCTTATGGCAGGGACTGTCAAACCCTCGTCACACGCTGGCCACGCTCGGTTTAGGGAAGGGGAAAAAAGTCCCGATACGTTATGTGACGTCGCCGTGACAACATGAGTCTGACACTCCTGCCCTAAGAGTTCTGGCACCCACGGCCGGCCATGCTGTTCCCTTTAACTCTGCCACGGCGCTCCCTCCGAAAGCCCTCTTTATCCAGACACCAGGCTGTCTTGCTGCAAACACCCACCACTATTTACTGATTGCCTGTGATTGACGCTCCGCCTGGACTCTGGGAAGAAGACCAAAGTCTTCTCTAGCATTGGTCAACTGACACCCCTGCCTTCCCCAAGTCTTCCTCGGCCGCAGGTGGACAGGAGCCAGAGGAGAGCCGGCAGCCAAGCCACGGCTGAAGTGCAGCAGCAGGAGAGGAGATGACGCAGGTCAGCCTGGGAGGTCTGGGAGGCTGCTTGGGGCCTGGGGCTTTCCGAGGGAAAGCATGCTGGCTGGCTGCCAAAGAATCGCAGGACAGATTCTGTGCCCGGGAAGGAGGCAAAGGAAGCGGAGGCCCTGGAGGGAAAGCCAGGGAGGGGAGGGGCGCCTCCCGAATCCTCAGCACCTTCAACATTCCCACAAGCACAATTGGACCCTGTAGCCTCTCAGGGATTCAGCACTTGTCCTGGGCTGAAGAGCAGAGCGATGGCTCGTTCTTGCTTTAACTCCTCTGCCTGGCCCTCTGGCCCCCCGTTTTCTGGTAGCAAGCAACCCTCTCTTAAAACCATGTCTTGTCTCACGTTCTGTCCCAGCGTTTGGCATCAACATTTCAAAGACCCCGCAAGGCCCCTCCCAACTCGGTTATTCTGCTCGGTTGGGCTACTGATTGGATGCTTTGTTGTATTCGGGGCGGTAGCTGGGTGTAGAGTTTTATTTTGATGCCCATTATGCAGCTTCACCAGAGGGCTCATAAACTGACACAGTTCCTCTTGAGGTGAAGACCGAGGTGGAGGTTTGTCGAGGTCTTTGGAGTGAAGATACGAAGAAGCCTTTCATGGGATGGAAGTGGAGATGAGCTGGTGGGAAGAGTGTGGGCAAGAGAGCCAGGTAGATCTTTGCATGCGCTGGACGAATGTCTCCCCCGACTGTTTCTCCAAACTGATTTGAGCAAAAGAGGAGAAGAGGTCAGCGGCCAGTCATTCTATCACTGCATCAGGATTGAAGCCCAGCCGGAGAATCGCCACATAAGCATGGAGCAAGTCAGGACATGTTCTTGCGACTTTTGCACCGAGTGGGACATGTTTGCTGGCCCAGCCTGCTACAGAACTCGCTTCCTAAACTCTCTTCTCTTCCAAGGGGGTTTTGCCTGGTTAATTTGAAGCAAACGCATTTTGTACGTCTACTTCACATTAACAGTTTTAAAATTGTTTTGTGGTCCCATCTTGGGCTGCCTAGCAGAGACCGCATTTTCAAAGTGCCTTGACGTGTGTGCAAGAATCCTTGCCAGAAACTTTTCAAATATTCCCACTGGGAACCAGCATCCTTGTTCCAAAGGAAGGGCCCACTCCTCGGGCCTTTGGCTAACAGGAGGCAAGGGAAGCCCTGGGGAGATCCTGCCAGGAAGCAGGGGCTTCCTGAGGGCAGGAGAGATTATGTAACTTGAAGGCAGTCAGATGACTTGGACGAGGAAGCAACTGAGCAGTAGAGGAGCAGCAACCCTGAGAGCTTCACTTCTGAAAGCAGCAAGGCCGGGGGCGGGGGTGGGGGGAGGCTCATGGCAGGGGAGCTGCTCCCTTTCTCTGCCTTCCCTCCTTGGCTGGACAGGCTCCCTTCCCTGGAAATGGGCAGAGGCTGATTCCACAGGGCACCAGCCCTCAGGTGCAGCTGGTGGACAAACAGTGGGGACTGAAAGCTGACATCACAATGGTCTGGACTCATAGAATGGAAAGAATATGACCAGCCACTTAATTCAATCTGGAGTTGCAGCTTGGAAGGCTTTTTCCAGGGGCAGCACCTCTCAACTGTCCGCCAGGCCCAGTGGGACCAACTAGAGCCAAACCAGAGCAAGGACAGCCACAGATCCCAGGACTCGATCATCAATAAAGTCCTGGGGGACAAGGGAGCCAGCTAGTGGCTTTGACCTTCAGGGCTAACCTACTTTGAACACATTCAGACAAACTGCCTCCTCTCCTTCTCCCAAGCTGAGCTGTCACTGAAATCAGGAGTCGGGAGTGATGCAGTGCGAGCTCATCTTGCGAGAGGATTAAATATAGTTGACAAATATTGAAAACATTTTAAACCTCTTTAACCTAACAATTCACTAGCCATTCGGACAGGAGCTTTTGCTGGAAGTGGGGAACTAGGGCTTCAGGCTGAGCACCCCACAGGAGAGGGGGGTCCGAAAGGGAGCTCAGCTCCGCCTGTTTGCTTGCGCACATCTTCCTTCCCGCGAGTCTCTCGGGGGTTGCGGGCGTGTTTGCAGCGGAGGAAGCGAAAGGCCGCCCTTCCTCCACCGCTTCCCCCATAGCCTTGGCGCCAGCTCGGTCTCCAAGAGCGAGAGGGGCTCAAGGCCAGGACGCCCCACAGGACGGCCTCTCCAGTCCCGCGGTTACCCACTTGCCACGGAGACCGAGCGGGCAAAGGCCCAATCCTCCCGGCTGCGGGACCCGGAAGGCCTCGCGATCCCCAGGCCGAGACACGCGCTTGTTCAGCGGCGGCTTCCCACCCTCGAAGGGGGCCTTGCTCGAGCCCCGGCCTCGGGAGGGAGGCGCTCCTGCCTCTTGGGCAGGTCGAAGCCCGGACGAGGGCCCTGCAGGGCTTCCCGGGACCAGGCCGGTCGGACCGCCCCGTCTAGGGCGGCCGTAGCCACAGCTGCCGGAGCATCGCATCCAAAGGCGGGCAGGGACCAGACGCGGAGCCGGCCTTTGTGCCGCTCCCTGAACGGGCCGACGGCGCCTTTCCCCTGCAGCCGGACGGCCTGCCCAGGGCCCCGCAGAACAGTCCGGGAGCGCCCCGGGGCAGTGAGAGGCCCGCCGCGGCTGAGAAGTCCCAAGACCCGCAACAGGCTCTCCGCCCGACGGCCTCATCGGCCGGGGCAGCCGGGACCCCCAGGGCAGCCGGCCAGCCCCGTCGAGCCCACACACGTCACCGGCCGCCTCCGGGAAGCCGGGCAGCGGGCGCGGACGAAGGAGGCTCCTCTCCGCGACCGGCCCAGGAGCCCGCGAGCCCGGCCGGCTCCGAAGAGGCCGCCGTCGAAGCCCTTACCATGGCCAGCGCTGGGAGCTGCAGCGGCGGGAGCGTCCCGGCGGCGCCTCCACCCGGCCTGGGTCCTCCGGGAACAGCCCGAGCAGCGTCCTCTGGCCGGCCGGGGGTGAGGGTGGGCGGGACCCGCTCTGCCGGGCAGCGCGCCGCCTTCCAGGGGCCTTCGGGGGCGGGACGCGGCGCTCGCCTCGAGGCGGGTCGAGGGCCGCCCTCCCCCGCTTCCCGGACGCGGGGGGTGCGGGGGCGTCGCACCGCCCAGGAGTTCGAGGAGCCGCGCCGACTCGCCTGACCTGCTCGGGCTGCAGGGGCCCTTCGGGAAAGGCGATCCGGAGGCCGCCACTTCCCCCGCTTGGGCTTCGGACCGCCGGGAGCGGCTCTTCTGCTCCCCGGGGCTGCAGGGAGACCGGGGCGGGGGTCGTGGGGCTCTTACCAGGGATTTCCCACCCCCGTCCTCCGACCCGGGACACAGGTCGTCGCCCCGCCTGCCCCATCAGCCCCCGAATCTCTCTAACGGCGCTGCTCTGAGTTATAATAACCCCGGATGGTTTCCGGCTGATATTGCATTGAGTGGCAAAGTCTCTGGGGGGCAAAGCTGCCTGGCCCGCCTGCCGAGGAGGAAGCCCAAGCGCCTGTCCCAAGGCCAGCGGGCTCCGGGCTGCCCGGCTGCTTCCAGGCCAGGCTTGCTCCGAGCAGCCGCTTGCCCTCCTCAGCCATGCTTTGGGCCAGCGGCTCCCCTCTAACTCCCAAAGGCTCCTCCAAGCAGCCACACACACACACACACACACACATTTGGGCTGAAATTCTCCTTCCACACCAGTCTAGTGTTTCTCAGAATCTCCTGGTGGGACCGTCCAGTGCATTGAACGTCCGACAAGCGTTGGGTGAATTCTGCGGTCATCCATGAAGTTTTCTGTCTCAGTCAAGATGGCGGCCTTTCTGGTTCCCTGATTCCTTGGCCCTTCTTGTGGTTCCCAGTCCTAGTTCCAAGGGTGACATTTTGGGGGGTGAGGGGTGGGATAACTGGCAGGCAGGCAGGATGAGATTTTCCTCCAGAGCTCTGGCAGCCCCCTCTCCCTTCTAGCTCTGCTGCTGCCCAGCTGAGAGCCGGGCTGGGGGGGCTGGGAGAGGCTTCTTTTGCTAGGTCAGCCAGAGCAAGCCAAGCCTCCTGGGTTGCCTCTCTGCACCTGCCCTTGTAGATCTGGGCAGAGGGGGAGGGGAAGAGACCACCTTCAGGCGTTTGGGGACAATCCAACCCCACTCAGGACAACTTTGAAATCACCAAAGATTGTTTACCATGCAGTGACCTTCCTGGAGCTCTGGAAACAATTAAGTGCTGCTTTTCTCCAGCTATTTACAGGAGGGGCCTAGAACCGGCAGGCATGCGCAGTGCGCCCAGGGCCCAAAGGCATTCCAAATAAGCGGCAGGGAAGAGCAGCTGCTGCGCACTTCTGAGTGCAAAAAACAAGGCCCCAAATCTGCCCTTGGACTGGTTGATGCCCAGCATGCTTCTCAGCAAAGATACGGAGAATGTTTCTTTACCGACCCCAAATGGAAGCTAAATCAGGCATTGCAACCTTCACTAGGGAACAACTCTGCCCGCAAGTTCAATCAGAATAGAGCTGGAAGGGACCTTTGAGGTCTTCTAGTCCAGCCTCCTGCTCAAGCAGGAGATCCTGTGTCATTTCAGACAAGTGACTGTCCAGTCTCTTCATAGAAACCTCCAGTGATGGAGCACCCACCGTTTCTGAAGGCAAGGTGTTCCACTGGTTAATTGTCCTCACTGTTAGGAAGTGTCTCCTTAATTCCAGGTTGCTTCTCTCCTTGCTTAGTCTCCATCCATTGTTTCTTGTCCTGCCCCCTGGTGGTTTGGAAAATAAATAAGTTTTTGAAGACAGGAACCACATCTTCTCGGTAATTCCTTTTGTTCCAGGATTCTTGAAAGATATGGTAAAATGGTGTTAAGATAACCATTGTTTTGTTGGGCTGGGCTTTTATGATCATATTTTTCAGAGTTTCCCACCCTTCTTGAGTTGTTTTCCCCTTCTCAGGAGCTGAAGAAGTTTCTTGGATAAGAAGCTAAATGTCTTCAAGGAAAAGCCCCTTTGGGGCAGTCATGTCCTGGATGACGGAGAACCTCCACAGACATTCACCCCAGCCAGCTCGGTGCAGCCTGTTAACTGCCACCAGCTCGCCACTGCCAACTCAACGCTGCCAATTAACCACTGCCAAGTCACTGCAGGAGGACTTCAAATGGCTACAGGGATAACTCATTGCAGGTGGCCGGAGGGAGAGCCAGGCAGGCAGGCAGGCGAGCAGGTGGGCAGAGTGCAGAGCAGCTTCACATACTTGGCATGGCAGTGGTGGCGGTGGTGGGTGCGCCTGAAAATGGGATGCCCTTAACTACTGCTGCCTCCCTGCTGCCCACCCCACCACTGTCCCCAGCCTCTTTGGCCTGGCAGTGGCAGAAGCAGGGGTGTGTGAAAATGGGACTAGGTCAGAGTATGGCAGTGTGACCTCACCATCACCTGCTCCATGCGAGGTGCCGAGCGTCAGGCGTGCAGGCCAGGCCTGGCGGTGCTCCATGTAAGTGTAAAGCCCCTTTACACTCTAAGCAACCAAGGGCTCTCAGAAAACCAGTGTACAGTCCACAATACCCAGACCAATTCTTCCAAAATGGATTGAATGATCAACTCTCTGGCAGCTCAACGCTTCTAGGACCCTATTCTGAAAAGTGGACACAGTTTAAAGTTTAAAGATGTCGTCATGCAGACTGTAAGGACTGAGAACATGAAGACTGGTTTGATGAAGGCCATTTCGGCAGCCCTCGAGGGCAAGAACAAGCCCTCGGCAAACTGGCAGAACTACCCATCCTCTGTCGCAAATCCACAGTACAGACAGATTCCAATGGGGGCGGCATCTCCGTCCCCCTTCTGCCGAAAGGAAGCCCTTCCCTTCCTGGCATGGCGCATCTTTCTTTCCTTAATGCTCTTTAGATGCATCTTCCCTCTTTAGTGAGGGAAACAGTGCCAGTGGCTCAGTTCTCCTGGGTGCGTATGTGTAGGTAGGAGAGTGTTGCCTTCACCCACCTGTGATCAAACTGCCCGTAATTTGGCTGTTGGGGATTTAATGAGCTAACTGGTTGGGGAGCTGCTCCTTGGCCTATCCTATCCCCAGAAGGAAATCTCTGGCCAAGAAGGTCCTTTGTTCTGGGGACACAACTGGGACAGGGAGGGGTGCACCTGGGCACCACCCGCTCTTGTGGTCTCCCAGATACCAAAAGCCAGAACAGCCACCCACAAGCCAGCAGCCAGATACTTGACATTCCTGGGAGCCCAGTCACACCTGAAGCAGGTGGGGAGGAAAGGACAGGATTTCCCAGGCTTGCCTTTCTGCTTCCAGAGCCAGAGAGGAGCTGAATGGCTAAGCACCTCCTTTCATCTTGGGGGAGGAGGTGAGAGAGAGGGGCTGAGGGAGCAGATCCAAGGTGCAGCCCCAGGTCTTTGCAGGAGCAGTTACTCACCTGTGCTCTTCCCTGCTTCTCAACTCCCCCACTGGGGATGCCTCCTGAGCTCTGACCACTGTTCCTGGGAGGGAGGGAGAGCCAGAGGAAGGAAGGAAATGACAGAATGACTGGAAGGGAAGGAGGGAAAAAAGGATGAAGGAAGGAAGATTGCTGATGCTCCCTGCCAGCTTCTCACAAAGAAACTCAGTAGGGAAACCAGCAAAAAGTCAGAAGTCATTCCCACTACCACTATTCCCCCCCCCGCTCCAATGGTCATTCTCTTTCTCTGCTTAGGTAAGAAAGATCTCTGAAACCATGACCCTGCAGAGCATGCGCTGCCTAGTACACATGATGGTTATGATTCAATGCCATTTTCTGGCTTCATTCGGTGACCAAGGCTAGCATCTTGTCCTCACTCAATCCCTGAAGTGAGATGAGGGCCAGGCATTGTCATTTATATTCTTACGCATTCATAAAATTTAAGGGTGGTCTAGAGTGAATTGTCCAGCCTTAAGGAGACCCTGGCAGAGCAGGAGATTTGGGCCCTCTTGAAATGCATGAATGGAGCATCAGTGAGAAGACCTTGTCCCACTTGATAGAAGACACAAATCAGCACCAAATCCAGCGGAAACCAACAAGAGATTTAGCACAGGGATGGAGGGAAATGCTTTTCTTCTTCTTGTGCTCAGCTGGGAATTCAGAGACCAGTTGCTGGCCTCTCTGCCATTTTCGTGGATGGATTGCCTGTAGGTGGCCGGGACAAACAGCCAGGCACCCAGCGGTTGGAGCCCCCGAGGCAGTTTCTCGGCCAACGCAGGGAGGGGGCAATTCCAAGAGTCGAGGTCCACCCATCTTAAAAGCCATTGAAGTTGAGAACCTGCGTGATGTTTTCAAAAATCCTCCAACTTGAACTCCCAGGTTGCATTCCCATGGACATTTACCATATTGCTGACCCTCCTCATTTCTGAATCCAGAGCTTGAGGTGAGGGGAGTCGCAACTTTCAGGACGGAAAACAGCTAATCTCTAAGAAGACAAAACTTCACACTTGAGAACTGAAACAATGACCCAAAGGAGATGGCTCTTCACTTTTGGAGTGATTAATTTGAATTTAATTTGCTAATTAAGCAAGCAAAGCCATGGTTGAAATGCCACAACTATATCAAGCCAGAGCTGTAACCCTATTAGAATAAACATTGGCTTAGGAATCCTATTCCCAATCAGAAAGCAAACGGATTTTCCTGCCTTTTAAAGCCTGCTGTTTTTTTGCAATAAATGTGATCTCTATGGAGAGGAAATGCAGGGAGATGAGAGGCAGGGAGGGCCGGTGCCTTTCGGGCTTCTTGGCTGCATTAGTCATGGCATTGGTGGTGTAATATGGGAACAGCACAGTACACCGAAACAAAGGACTAAGTTTTGTCAAAACTCATAAGAAGAGTTTGGTGAGAGTTTCTGAATCACGGCATTTTCTGAAATTCAGTTCACCCAAAGCCCTCGAGGCACCTTCCTTTTTCAATGAGTTTGAGGGACAAGAAGTTATAGATTTGGTTTGGTTTGTTCTGTAAATTAAACCACTTTCAATCCAAGTCCTAACCGAGGAGCGCCTTGTTGGAAGACCTGAAAGGAAGATCACCATTTGCTGAACTGAGATGGTGTCAGAAAGGCTGAACAACCTCATGCAACAAGACCGATGGCTGATCAATCCTTCAGGCGGCCTTGAGAAAAATATCAGGCCAAATTACCAAGTTCTCTTTGATTTGATGGGCAATTTTGGGCTCGTGGACATGCAGAAACATGGCAACTCGGGAGGCTGCAGCCACTTTCCTGAAAGATTCAGATCCTTTTCAAAAACGGGCACCAGGAGGAGGAGGAGGAGGATCTCAAGGAGCCCGTGTCTCAAACAGAGATCATGCTGCCAAGGATTCATTCGGATCATAATCCGAGTTTGGTCTATAAAAGGGAATCCCGGCCTTCTAGGTGGAGACCATGAAATGTGACCCTAGAAAGAAGCAATGGTGGAAGGCCCTGAAAAGAAAGGCCTGGAAGGCAGCTTAGAGAAAGGTCCTGGAGTCAGCATGATGCTCGTCAGAAGCCACAGGAGGACCTCAGAGGGCCAACTAGGGCAGAGATCGAGGGAGAGGAGGAGGAGGGGCAGGCCAGAGGAGGGGAGGAAGCCTCTCAACAAACTCTCTGCAACGGCAGCAACTGTGTTAACAGTGAGGAGGTCCATTAACTGAAGGTTAACCCTGAGAGAAAACAAAACGGAGCTATCCCCACAAAAAGCGCCCTTCCTGACGGGAGATCCGCGCAGGCGCGTTCAGACGAGATGCCCCCCCGCGGCGCATTTGCGTGTCAGGCGCAGCTGGGAAGGGCGCCGCCTGCCGGTCCCCGCCGCTCCTGCAGCCTCCCTGGGCGCGCCAGGCAGCCAGCCAACCAGGCGGGGGGGCGGGGCGCCAAGGGGCGGGGCGGGGCGGGGCCTGGCGCACACCTGCGAGCCGCCCGCCGGCCGGCCGGGCAGAG
>JANHGC010424887.1:0-13782 GCA_027560395.1 Boaedon fuliginosus | reverse complement strand
CAGCGGAGTCGTGGAGAAGCTCCATCAGGCGAGCCGCTGACGAGTGGAGGTTGGCGTATTGACTGAGAGCTGATCTGGCGGTTGGAGAAAAGGATGGACCCCGAGGAAACGAGCGATGTTTTGCAGCTATGCGAGAGGATTGTAAATCAATTTGGAATAAGGTGGATAAATCATTTAAAATGCGGGGAATGATGTGAAATTGTAGAGATGTGGATTGGGAAAATGTGGATGAAGCAAGAGTGAAGAAGAGGCTTCAGTCAAGCAGGCGGGGCACCAAGAAACAACAGAGAACGTGGAGGAGGCTGTTGCAGAGGAGGAGCAAGGAGGGGCCACAGCTAAAAGTATGGCGCCCAGGGCTGCGAAACCGACACAAAGAAACATAAAAACTCACTTCTTGCGCCAAGGAAAAGTACCTGGAGAAGATCAAGATGGACAATTGGAACTTAAAATGAAAGAAAATTGGAATCCCGAAAGAAAGGAAAAGAAGAATCGAAGGGATAGTATGAAGGGGTGGGGGGAAGAGTTTGGAGTGACCGGAGCCCAGACGAGTCAAAAGAAGCGGAAGGGAATCAGGAGGGGAACGGAATTCTCAGAGAAGGAAAAAAGAGATGAAGGCTAGCTAGTAACTGTTAATGAATATTAAGAGAGCATGCATTAGAATTCTCTTTCTTTATTGATTTTATTAAGATACAGGTTTTATAAGATCTTAATGTTTTATAGAACTTGTTTTAAGATGTTATTAGAAAGAACATGATATTAAAATTATTGATGTAACCAAAATATTTTAAATTACTTACGGAGATTTTTAATAAATAAATATCCGTATTGCAAATTTTTGGAAACTATAAAGTAGTTGAAAGATGCATGCCATTTTGAAACGTTATCTTGGTTTTTAATATATATATTCCTTTTTTGGATTAAGAATAATGGGGAAAGGAGAGGGTAACGCTGCCTCGAGTTCCCCGAACAGGTGAAGAGCGGCGGGATATAAATCAAAATAATAAATAATAAATAAGTAATAAAAGTATTAACAAGAACGATAGGAATGCAATGTTTTATTGTTTTGGTAGTTATGAATGAAGTGGTAAAATTGTGAAGAGGTCAATGATGATGATGACTGGAATATCTGTGAACCATACCCACACCTGAGTGGACAAATGATATGTTTTAATTTCTTTTTTGTTAAAAAATAAAAAAATTGAAACCGCAAAAGAATTTACAAGCTGCTCGATTTCTCTCTGGTTCAGTCTTCTCCAACAAGGATTGGGTATGTCTAGTCCAGTGAAAAGAAGGACTGACGTGACAGCAGTGTTCCATTATTTCAGGGTCTGCCCCAAAGAGGTCAACTTATTTTCCAAAGCACCAGAAGGCAGGCCAAGAAACTATGGATGGAAACTCATCAAGGAAAGAACCAACCTGGTTCTCTAAGGAGAAATTTCCTGACAGGGAGAACAATCAACCCATGGAACAGAAGTTGCTTTCAGAAGTTGTGGGGGCTCCATCACTGGGGGCTTTTAAGAAGAGACAGGACAGCCCCTTGTCAGAAATGGTATAGGGTCTCCTGATTGAGCAGGGGGTTGGACTGGAAGACCTCCAAGGTCCCTTCCAACTCTGTTATTCTGTTAACAAAAATAATGTGCTTCACATTGCCGCCTCGAATTCCCCTTCGGGGTGAAGAGAGGCGGGGTATAAATCTAATAAATAATAATAATAATAACCTGGAAATTGTCAGTCCTTCTAACAACCCTTAACCTGTCCAAAGCAAAGGTAACAGCATATCCTAAGTGAGACTAAAGTTTACAATAAGTGGCAGATGGGAAAACCATGATTTCAAAACAAATAAAGCCTCAAAATCCAAAGGTGATGATAAAACAGAAGGAAAAGCTTCACTGGAAATACAAGTGGTTCTATGAAAAATAAGTTGGTCCTAAGTGCCAAGGATGGCTGTACCATAATCCAGCAGGTGAGGCTGCTCCCAGGCAGGGGATCAATAGATGATTAAAAACCAACAGAAACAAGAGGGGTCAACTTCAAGGGTGCCTGCAGACAATCTAATTGAATCCCCGCAGCAACAGTCACACTCAATATATACAGCTGTACATAACAACAGCTATAACATCTAATGGGAATTTTTTCTGATCATAATCCAGTGATTCTGATATGTAAGGACAAATATAGAACACATAGATGGAGATTAAATGAGACTCTTCTATAAGCAGTCAAGCAATTAAGAACTGTAAAAAAGAGGTTGGTATGCAAATATTCTTGAGAGGACAATTTATATTTCAGAATACTAAATTGAAGAAAGAGAGAAAAGATCGTAAAGATATAAGTAAAAGAACATGATTTAAAATACCACCTGAAAGGAAAAGTATTTTTGAAACAAATTAAAAGTTTGCAGTGGCAGTTTTTAAACGCTGATGGATGAAATGGAAACAGAAATCAATTTTGTTGAACAATTTTTTTTTGAAGCAGCAAATAGACCGTGGAAATGGCTAATATATAAACTGAGGAAAGAAGGAAGGGGGAAATGATATTAAAATTACAAAAAGTTAATTATGTAGATAGATAGATAGATAGATAGATAGGGAGAGAGAGAGAGAGAGAGAGAGAGAGAGAGAGAGAGAGAGAGAGAGAGAGAGAGAGAGAGAGACCTATATATATATATATAGAGGAGCAAATTCTGCTTTCATTCATAAAGAAGGGCAAGTACTTATCTTGCCAAAAAAATTACCCGTCAATTTCTTCACGCATTAGAACTATAAAGTATTGACGATGGTTTTAGCTGAAAGAATGAAAGATGTTGTGAAGAATTTTGTACATGAAGATCAATGTGGCTTTTTGCCTAAAAGACAGATGAGGGGCAATATAAAATATTCTTTACATACTAGAATATAATCAATATATGCAACATAATAATCAAAAACAGATGTTGATATTTTTTCCCGTGGAAAAATCATTTGCCAGTTTGAATTGGATTTTTTTGTTTAACACTTTTGGAAAGAAGGGATCTTGAAGATAATTTTATCAAATGAGTAAAACCGATACATAACTCACAAACAGCACAATTAGTAGACGATGGTAAATGGACTTAACCTTGCGAAATACACAAAGGAACAAGACGAGCTTCCACAGCTGTTGTTCAGTTTGGCTTTGGAAGTTTTTACGAGGGAGATAAGATGAAAGAACAACTGGGGTGAAAGTAAAAAAGTAGTTATATAAAATAAAAAGCATTTGCAGACTGTTTGTTGAACATTCCTTGGAGGGAATAGATATATTATTGTAAAAACTGAAAGAATTTGGTAAAGTACCATAGTTGGAATTAAAATTAATGAAGAAAAAGTTAAAATCTTAGCAAAAAATATGAGGGTGGAAAATCAAAACGAGCTGATAGGGAAGAGACCCAGAGGTGCTTTCCCATCACCTGGTCCCTAGCGCTTGCAGAGAGGGCCCCTTGGGGGTCCCTCTGTGTCCTCGGGGTCTCCTGGATCAGAGCGCCAACGGAGGAACCAAATGGAGCCTTCCTGGAACTGCCATGTTGTAAGGGGCTTACAAAGCAGTCCTTTCAGAAGGCCCCAGCCCCATTTACACTCTGGTGCAGGTGATGCTGAGGGCCCAGGTGGGAAATCAACGATTACGTATAAAATTCTGCAGGATGCCAAAGGAAAAAAGAGGCTTAAACTAACCAATCTTACATCGTCTTTGCATCCCCTTGTTTGGTTTGGATGAAGGATCTCTAAAGGGGTCTCTGGCTGAGGAGGAGGAGGAGGAGGAGGAGACAGATTTCACCAGGACCAGGTTTCTACTCAGGTACTAGGCCAGGGCCGTCTCCGAAGTGGGATGAGTCACAAGGTCACAAGCTCAGAGGGATGAGTCACAAGGAGCCAGAAAGGGTTGGTCTGAATGGCCACCGAGGGAGCCCCCTGTCAGTCCGGGAACACAGTGTTTTCCTCCAGAGTTCCCAGGCATTTGAAGGAGCCATGGGCGTTGCGCTGGTGCTGCTTCCCAGGACCTCGTGAGCTTCTTGCCCCAAGAGGAAGTGAAGCGCACGGCCAAGGCTCAGGCAAGGGCTGAAAGTTAGAGGGAGCAGGGCTAGGACGCCTGGGGGCACAGTACGAGACGGGTGGCCCCACACCAGACCATGGTTCCGTGGATTCCTCTTCAGCCCACAACATTTCTTCATGACTTGCCTGAGAAAGGATACGAGGGGTTGCCGCAATGCTCCACTAGTTCCGGAGTTTTACGTGCAAACCCATTTCTGCATTCTTTTAAAGCGTTTCTTGTGAAACGAAGGAGGCTTAGCACATCGTGAGATTTTGGAGTTCAGGATGACCTCCTCAGAGCCTCGCCAAGCCCTGCATTTCCACAGGCGGGAGAAGAAGGCTTCGTTTCTTTAGCTTTGCAGGACTGGCGATCTCTAGGTCTTCTCCTTCCTTTGTCCCATCGCTTCGGATGGACAGCCCTTCATGCCTTCACCAGAACCCTGTCTTCCGTTACTTTCCAGACTTGGCTGGCTGCTCTTGTAGGAGGGCAAATTCTGGTGCCAAAGAACTATATAGTGGAACTTCGGTTCGCAAACGCTTCTGTTCGCGAACAAATCAGTTCCTGACCCAAAAAACCAGCCGGACCTTGAATCGGTTCCCAACTCAAAACTTGGTTGGCAAACAAAAACGGCACAGAAAGATTCCTTTCCGCCTATTTCCCTCCAATGCATGCGCAGAATTGTCCGCTATGCATAGACAGTGTCGCTTTGGAAGGCGACCAAATCGGTTTGTGACCGAAATCCAGGAACAGATTGCAGTCACGAACCAAGGTTTGACTGTAAATTGGCTTTTAAAAAGTATTGCATTGCTTCCTTTAGCAAAACGTTGCTGTTTCTGTCTTATTACTAGCCTAACATATCTAAAATGTTTAGTAATTAATTAATTCTTCTTAGGCTATAATTCTTCAGTTTCTGATTATGTACTGTAGACAAGATTGCATTTTTCGCAATTAAACCAATAGATTACCTACAATCCCTTTCCCTGAAGGAATCTAATAATTTAAGGGGAAATTAATCTACTTGAATGGGGACACTCTAACCCCGCCCCCAAGAAAAAGTTGTTAGATAAAATAATAGATTAACAGAGTTGGAAGGGACCTTGTAGGTCATCGAGTCCAATCCCCTGCCCAAGCAGCACCCTCTGCCCAAGCAGGAGGCAGGATATTCGCTCTCGGGAATCGAACTACCAAGCTGCCGACCACCGTGGTACACAAGCCCAGCGTCTTACCACCGTGAGCCACCGTCTTGTTAATTAACCTTGGAAAAATTCTTTGTTGAACAGGAATTATACACTATAGAAAAGTCCCCCCTTTAATCCTGCTCCCAGCTAACTGAGTTATTCAAACTTCTACTTAGAAATACAAAGAATGCTTAGCTGGAACTATTTAGAGATCTTCCCCTTCTGAAGTGTGGATGATGGGTGCACAACTCAGAATAGTTGGAACGCAGCAAACCGTCAGGAAGTTCCCCCGTTTTCAACCAGGACCTTCCACGGTTGCTCTGCCCCGGGAACGGGAGAGGCAGCTTCCCCAGAGCCAAAGTGTCCGTGAGCACACTCACCATTGAGCCACTGAGTAGTAGCACTCCACTCGCTCCAGGTCTCCCCCCAGAGTTTCAGCCCATAGCGCACCCTCGCTTCGTAGGTGGCGTCTGGATGGAGCTTGTGTGCAAAGATCGTATGTTGGGACGTGTCCTCTGGAACAATGGTTTTCTGGGAAGAGAAAAACCCATGTCAGTGTACACACACACACACACACACACACACACAGAACAGCAACAGCAACAGCAACAGCAAGCGAGGGAGATGCCTTTGAGGGAAACAGGCAAGCCCTGCTAGCTTGGCAAAAAGGGCTGAAACACTCCTTAAGTCTTGGGAAGCAAGACGATATTCGGGAGAAGCCGAGACAGATGCTCCCTGATCCACTGGGGTCCAAGACGGAGGGGAGATCGAGCCCAACCAGACCACAAGATTATTGTTGACCAAAGCCGCCTTTGTTTTCCTCGGGGATTGACCCCCTGGGCCGATCTGTCTCGGGGCCCCCCTCAGTGCACAGCCTGAATCCTGAAGCGCCCCTTTCTTTCCCCTTCTCCCAAATGCCCAGCAGGCCAAGGAAAGGGCCACCGACACGGCGAGCTCTTTGGGGAGACGGCTGCTGAAGCGTGGGGGCCGGGGCCGAAGAAGGGAAGACCCCGCTGGCTCCTAGGATCTGGCAGATAATGAAGTTTAACGCATGTGCCTTACTATTTTGTACGTCTATATCACTTACGGAGTTTTGACGTTTTCTTAGCTTTTAAAAATGTTCTGGAAATTTTCCCAGCCCTGCTTACATTTCTGCACGTGTTCATAATATGCTACCGAATAGCGGGGCCATCCTCAGCCCACGCAGACATTTGAGGAACAATCTGACGACAGAACACGTTGTCTGAGGCATCCGGCCTTGAAAGGCCTGAGCCTGCGTCCTTTCCAAAGGACGGACTGGCTGAAGGGGCCGGGCCCTAATCTAGAAGCAGGCAAACCCCTCAGGTGCCACCAAAGAAGAGATGGACCTGTACCTCCTGCCAGCTCAGGGTTAAATTGACAGGAAATCCAGCTATCCTCCTCTGGGGCTGAGGGAGCAACTCAAAACGACAGGACAACGCTCAGCTTCCAACCCCTCAAGCCTGCCTTCCTTGGCCCTGGAAAGGGAGAGCGGGGACCCCTTACCTGTTCTGTGTGGTTTTGGGGCCAACAGGCGATCTCGTACTTTGCTGCAGCGTCATAAAGTATGTGCTTCACATCGTAATCCCTCTTCCAAGTAAGGATGAACGTGCGGTCCTTCTTGTTCTTCTCGACCGACAGGTTGACCAGGGGCCTGGGCTTCACTGTGATGGTGAAGAAGTAGAGTGGGACCCTGAGACGGGGAGAGGCGTCGGGGGAGGGAAAGCCCTGCAGGCAGGGTGGGGCAAGAGGGACAACTCCAAGCCTCCCTGTGTCTTCTCTCTTTCCTTCCCTTTAGGGACTTTGGTCCTGGTGTTGGAGGAAGCCCCAGGGGGCTCCTGCCCCCTCTGTCATTTAGACTCCCGGGTTCTATTCCCCACCCCCTTGTGCCCCCCTCCATTCAGCTGAGGACCCTCCAAGCAGAAGAGGAAGAAGCCTTGAGATATCAACCGTCAGGAGGTCACTACAGAATTCTTGGGGGTCTTTGTCTGGGAAACAAACACAGGTGCCATTTTGGAGGCTGAGCCGGGAGGGGAGCTGACGGGGGTCCTCTACTGATGCAAATGAATCCCCCCGTCTCCTTTTTCCTATCCAGCGTGAACCCCATGCCAACAGATGCCCCTTTTGCCCCCTGAAACCAAGGTTGCTGGGGCTTAGGATGGTCCCAGGGGGGAAAGAGGTTTGCAGGAAAAGGCAAGGGCGTCTCACCACTTATGTCCATATCCCAGCTCCGGTTGCTCCAGACCTCGGTATTGTTCTCTGTCCTGGCCAGTGTTATGTTATACTTGACTCCTTTGAACTGGACCGCTGGAATCCAGCAAACACACCAGGCGGCAGCGCCCGGGGCCCCCTCCTTCTCCAGGGGGCACCCCCGTGTCCTCCTGGAAAAACAGCAAGAGCGGCAACACAACCTTTGGCTCCTTTCTGCACAGCCAGAGACGCCTGCCAAGTGCCACGTGCCCTCGCCCTCCCTGGGCTGCAGAGGTGCCTCTGTCCACGAAGGGAGCAGCAGCTCCCAACCGTGGGGCCCAGAGGGCAAGGCGTGCTGGGAGGCCCACAAAAGCTACCATGAGATAAATTCTCCTCCTGAGGAACATTTGGAAGGCAAGGATTTGTGCCTGGCCGGCCTGGGGCTGCCGGGGGTGTTACTGATGGCAGCCAGGAGATGTTGGGGCACAGCGGATCCTGCAGGCAGGGGCCTCCGCCAGGGATCTGCCCCCCTGGAGAAGTGAAGTGAGCCTCGTGGGCCTGCGAGGGGCAGTCCAGCTCACAGTGGTCTCCCCCCGCAAGTGGTGTGGGACGCACAGCCCACGTTCCCAAAGGCCGTGGGGCAGCAGTGCTCAGCCGCCTCTTAAGGCCTGCATTGCCCATGGTGCCCTGGGAAGAGCTCTGGGAAACAACAGCCGTGCCACGGAGGTGGGAGGGACGCCCAGGGCCTCCTTCCTAGAGTCAAGAAGTTGCTCTAATTTGTTCAAGGACTGTCCCCTCTCCTGGCTTTTGTGACTAGGGCCCATTCGTGGCTGCTGAACAAGACAGGCGCTGGGCGTCTCTCTGGCTACCAACAGCTTTGCCTATGAAAGATCCTGCAAAGCCTTTCCAGGACTCATTCCCCTGCGTTAACTGTCCAGGCGCTTCCACTGGGCCCTCGTGGAGATGCTGGCGAGGGGGCTGTCTCCTCAGGGCTACCACAAGACCTTACCACCCTACCAAAAAGCCAAATGGTAATTTGGCAATGCTAAACATCTCATGAAGGAACTAAAATTCTGCTAGGAGAAACATCAAGCAAGTTGGTTGGACACAATTACAGCCATGTTGTGTGCACCACTGGAAAAACTGAAGAAACGGGCTGAGGACAGATGATCTGCCACAACCTTTGAATGGCTTCTCTTGAGGACATGCAAGCATCGTTACAGGAGAGAAGGCTGGACAGGGACCCTGCCAATGGCCCGAATCAACTCCCGGTGGCAGAGTGAGCATGGATGGAGGGAGTTGCATCGCTACTCCAAGGAGTTCCCCAGTCCCTGCAACTATGAGAGTCCCTGCTTTATAACTGATCCCACTCCTCCTACCCTGGAGCCCTCAGCACACAGCTTTGCGCCCCTCCACCACAACACACAGCTTTGCTAATACTTACTTTTCAAGACTTGAGTGGTAGAGTACTTTCAACTCTGTGCTGCAGTTGGTGACGGCATCCACCTCCCAACGACAAACCAGGCCGGTGGCAAAATCGGTGTGGCATGTTGCCTGGACATTCTTCGAAGACGCAACTAGGAAAGTACAAAAGAGTAGTTGCTTGACGAAGCTGATACATTCAGACGAATAGTCTGGCACAGCTTAAGGTGTTTCCCCAAAACTCTTGGCAGAAAAGCGAAAGCATCCTAGGGAATCTTTCTTGATTGGATCCCATCACTCTGTGGCCAGTTTCCTCGGCCGAAGGGGCAGGCTCTCCCTCGGTCTGCGTAACTTTCTTATAAGCGCAACTTTAGATCTAAGCAAAGCATCGGCCAGGTTGTAGTCCTGTTCCTGGTTATAAATAGCATTTGTTATAAACATGGGGCTGTGATCCATGCTAGTGCCCAGCTCTTCTCCCTGGCTGCACCAAGTTGGAGCTTTCTCTGACAATGGCGGCTCCCGGTTTGAATGCAGACTTTGTAGGCGGGTCTGCTTATGCCACGGACGGTGGGCAAAAGGAAGCTGCTTATGCCACCGCCACCCCTTTTCCTGCCATGGAAGAGGGGGAGCCTCCTCCTTCACCTCAGCCCAGGGAGCAGCAGTGACCCCCTCCTCCTGCTCATCAAATAGCCCCAGCCAAAAGGGGGGATGGCACCCACCCTCTCACATGGGCCAATATGTTATCCTTATGAGAAAGTAACTGTAGCAGGGATTAACGCAGATACGTGACTTTTCAAAGAAGGTTTTAATGGATTGATGGTGAACTTAGCTAGAAAACATGACCTAGTAACTATGAAGGAAGCTACACCCTACAGCATGTAGTAGTAGACGTAGTATAGCCTATGGAAACCAATGGCCCTCGATTTCTGGGGTAGGTTGAGAATCTCCTGGTGGGAAAGGCAACTGTGGGGACGTCTTGTTCTACGAATATTGTTGCCAAATCTAGGAGTGTATTAATCGCTGAAAACAATCACAATATTTCTACAGAAGCAGCAGCAGCAGCAGCTCTCCAGGCCTTCACTCTACACAAAATCAGGACGGGAGGAGCAGAACATCCTTTGATTAATGGCCGAGTGTCACAAAGGGAGTGCAGAAATTATTAACGGACTCATCTCGTTCTGTGTGGGCTAATCCACATAACGTGTGACAGAGCAAGCTGCCCAGAGTCACTTGGTTGAGTTTGTGGCTAACGAAATTGGACAACAAATTACCCTACTGAAAGTAGCAAGCTGATCCAATTCAGTGGCAATATCTACTGAAAAGAGTTGCAACATCAACAATAACAATCTCAACACATTCTCAACAGGAAAACCAGAAGGAAGATGATCTGGCAACAGCCACAGGTAAAGAGGGGCTCAGTTGCAGCCCCCACCCCCATCTGCATCTCCTCCGATGTGAAAAACAGCCCCAGCATTCCAAAGTTTTGCTTCTCTCTATGGCCAGAGGCCGTAGCGGGCCCCTCCGAAGATCACTTGGGATGAACCCACCACCACAAACAATTCAGCAACGTCTTTATTCTGGCAAACACAGCCAAATGTTGAAGCCCCTCAGCCTCTGGGGTACACACTGGAGGGTCAGGTCAGATTCACACCAATAGTAGACAAAATATTGCAATGAAAGGCAGTCAACATGTTGATGAGCTGAATCCTCTCGGTCGGCCGTTTCCCCCTGTAGTGGCCTCAAGGAAGATGCAAGTCCCTCATCCACGTGTGTTGCTGAATATTTCAGGTTTCCTTGACCTGTGGATGAATGACGGGAGAGGGTCGCAACCCACCCTGGCAGCTTCCTTTCACACTCTCCTACATGAATGGTTAATCACGTAGCTGTGTATTATCTTGGGATTCTTGGGAATCTTGAAGGTTGCCATTTTCAGCAGCCAGAAGTTGGGTCTCCATCCTTTCCTTTCAGCTGCTTGTTTTAAGAATGCCTCGGTTTTAACTGCATGTTTTGACGTTTCCTTTTTCCTTTTGATTTTTCCTTTTAAATGTTGACTGGTTGGATGCTGGTTTATTCTAATCCCTTGCTGGATATTAAAGCTAACTTTTTTTTGTTTTCTTTTACTGCTTTATTTGCTGTTCCAAGTCACTTTCACTTTCTCCGTATGGGAGTTGATGGGGATTCCTGGGGTAGTGAAAGTAATCTGATTTGATATACATTTGTATTTTCATTATAGGGATTTCACATTTTATTAATTTTTAAAAACCCTGGTCTTATTTTTTAAATTGTTGATGGAAATTTCCCTGTTTTTTTCTACTTATTTTTATTGTGGGAAAGATTATCTCAATGTTCTCCAAGGTTATTTTGTTGTGGTGCTTCCCCTGTTCCTTGAGAGGAATTGTTTAGGTCTGGCTGTAAAAGCTCAGCTCCAGATGGGTCTGGGGATATATGAAAAACGCGAACAACTTAAGGATAAACACCTTTGGAAAGCCCTTGAAAAAACGCTTTTGGAAATCTTAGACAAGCAAGTAGAAATGTAACCAGAAATCTTCCTGCTAGGAATACTACCAGATGGATACAAGAAAGAAGAAATATTTATAATAATACACATCTCAACAGCGGCTAGACTCTTATTTGCACAAAACTGGAAAAAAGGAAAAATAATGGAGTGTGCGGAGCTAGACAGATTGAGAAGGTGACTTAAAGGGGGAAACAGAATATTATGTAATTTGGGACAAATTGTATTCATGGTTAGAGAACAGACAAAGAAGGTAGAAAAGAAAAACCGAAGGAAGATAAAATATTAGGAAATATAGAAGATAGATACATACTTGTTAAAACTGGTGGATCTGTAAATATATAGTACTATGTAAAGACCAAACACTGTTACCGAATTTATAGGTGTATATATTTTTAAATAATAAAGGAATAAAAAAAGAAAAAAAGAAAAAATGCTTTTCAACATACAAGTCCAAATTAAAAATTTAGATTAAACGTTTGATAAAATAACAATGGTTTTAAATCAACCCAAAGACGATATTCAGATGCCAGGAACAGCAGTTAAACCAGGCTTACAATCCAACGATTGGAATCTAATTTGTTGCTGGCAGATTTGAAGGAGGGCTTCCTACGGCCTCTCGTCTTAAAGACTCAAAGTGGACAGAACTGATGAGCGATGAACTGGGTGTTTCTAAAGAGAAGACTGATGGCGATTGGGAAATGGACTCGTGATATCTAACTGGAGAACAAATGTTAAGAGACGTTTCAGTCTTCTACAGTGAAGACTGGGGGCTGAGAGCCAAAAGCCCCAGTTTTGGGGTTAAAATTTTAAGGAAAAGCCTTATTAATAAGAACCAATCGAGGATATTTGATCCTGGACAGATGAGAGACAGCAATTGTGGTAGCTTATGGTAGATTAGAAGCTGTTGTAGACTTTCTACCAGCCAAATACAGTAACAGGTCCTTAACAGAGAGCTTTGAAGTTTAACTCAGCTGTTGGCTTTACCAGTTAACTGTGTTTTTTCCCATTTATATTGTGGGGAGATGCCAGGTCAAATGGGTAAACAAACTTGTAGAAGTTGTAGGACGGGTGTAGGTCTTGCCCAGAGAAAGTCCATTTTATTGAAAGCCCCTTCCTTTTGCTCTTAAGAGGTTTTCTTTTGGGGCCTCACATCCGTGCCCTGAAACCCTTGGAAGACTACGGGGCAGCCTTATCAAGCTGAACCAGGCCGGCAATTGATACAGGTTAACTTCCCCTTTCCTGCTGCAGATAGTTGGATAGTTTGGCCTCCTCCGGAGGTGGGAGGAAGTCAGAGGTTTTGCATACTTCTTTGCCAGCCCCACCACGGAGGGACAAAGGCCCAGGGCCGCCCTGCTTCAGTCAGGAGCCCACCGGCTAGGGGCGCAGCCTCTGCCAGGGGTGTGAGTCCTTTGGGGCTGCTTGCCAACGATCTGGTGCCTTTGTTTTCCAAAGGCGTATAAAAGCTAAACGGCCCCCACTTCGTACTGTACAGAACAAACAGGTTGCAATTTTCTGCACTGTCCAATAATTGTCTACTTTGCATCAGGGAAAAACAAACCCGGCACTCGGACAGGCCCATCCGCGCTTTGCCTCTGGAACCGAATGTTTACATGCTCTGAGGAACGTCTGTTTATTATTCCACAGGTATCTGGGTGGATTTGGAAGAAACCTTGGCAGAGATCACACATTGCAATGCGAGGCTGGAGCCTCCTGAACGAGTTTACATTAACTTTCCTGGAGGATTCCACTCCCTGTTCCTGCCCCGGCCTTTTAGGGAGCTGCAAAGAAATGCCGCTGATACGCAGTTGCTAAACCAGGAATGCCAGCGGAACCTGCAAACTGTAGCCAAGGTTCTTGTAGGCCAGGATCAAAACGCTGCTTATCCCGTGACTCACCATCGAGGCAGACCGAGGAGCGCTTCAGACTGCATTTGTCTCTTAAATCGGTGTTTCTCAACCTTGGCAGTTTGAAGACGTGCCTCAACGTCCAGAGTGGATCCTTGGGCAAGATGCGGAAGCTGAAGTCCACCTTCAGTTGACAAGGCTGAGAAACAGGGTCCTAAACAGGAACGTGTCCTTCCTGCTTTATGTACCAGAAGAGGGCAGGGACCACCGAGGCGTTGCTGTCACTCTTGAGAGGAGGCAAGACTTTAAAATTAGTCAAAAGGCGAGGGGAGGGTCTTTAATAGGGGATTAACCTCATTTTTAGGAAGAATCGCGGCGATAAAAATGATAGTATTACCAAAACTGCTCTTTTTATTTCAAAATATTCCAATTAAACTAACAAGAAGTTTTACAAGGAATTAGAAAATACAATTGGGAAATTTATCTGGCAGAATAAAAAACCGAGAATTAAGAAATTGATGTTACAGGAAACTAAGGAGAGGGGGGGATTTGGCCTACCAGAATGGGA
>JANHGC010415035.1:0-13862 GCA_027560395.1 Boaedon fuliginosus | reverse complement strand
CATCCTAGCATAAATCCCAGTATTTTCATATTTAAATAAACATAGCCACATCTACTGGAGCCATATGGTCTCTACCCTCATCTTCCCCAATTTAGTTTCCTTCAGTTATTTTAGGGATTACAATACTTCTCATCCTCCAATGGGCTTAGTCTTGCTGGCTGGAGATGATTGAAGTCACCTACTGACATTTCTGGAAGATGCCTGTCTTTATAGTAGGGCCTTATTTCTCTGAAAATCTGCAAGAACAATTTTGCTAAATACTCATATTTGGGGCATACCTTCTGCTTCTGTGTAAAACAGGTTTTGTGATAACTTATAAATGATGACTTATTTAGAAGCATAACAAAAAAAATGCCTAGACCCAGCACAATTAACTTATTTTAAAATCTACTGCAAGATTAAGTTTATTCTTAATTTATGTTTGGCAGTCTCTCTATCTACCACAAAAGGATTTAATTGATTGTAGGTGGATTCTAACTTAGTACATGCAAAAACATCCAAATACAAACCTCATAGGGTTCCCAGAACTGAAGTCTAAACTAAGCCTTTGGTTTTATCCAATATCCCATATGGATTTATTTCTCTTTTTTCATTAACGTTTCAAGATGCTGATTAAAAATAATCTTGGTTTTTCTTTCAATGTAGTAATTTCCCTTTTTCATCAGCATATGCAGATATCTTAATTACATTTGCACATCCACCTTCTTTTATACAGGAGTGATGCTATACTTATCATCCTTGGTCCCTTAGGATAACTAATATTCATTCTTTCTCTGGGGTATGCAATGTTCACCTACACAAGGAAACACTTATTTCAATAACATCTTCCAAAAACATGGATATCAAGAATGTTCACAGCCAAGGTCAGAGTGTGATCATAATTTCATTGTACAGGAACATTATTATGTCTTCATAAAACTCGATTCTGCCCTTTATGACTCCAATTACATGTAATTTAATATTTGTAATAAAATCAGGAATCTGTTTTATTAGGTGGTTTATTTCACCTTACTACTTGTGCAGTAGCTGCAATGCATTTCTTCTTCCCTTCTCTAAAAATTCTAAAGTGAACCGTATTCCCATTCTTAACCACCTCTTCTCCCTCTGAAATCATATTCTTTGCAAGTCCTTGTTAACAATTCAGATCCTTGGAATCTCATCTTAAAACCTGCTGTGGTTTCAACTGAATTCCTGCAGAATAAATTCTTCCCAGGAATCAGATCTGGCTTAGCATGTGATTAAAAATGGTGCCTGCTTTAGCTTTATGTGTCAAATCCTGATTAGTATAACACCTTTCTGATTTGAATAATTTTGAATAATATAGGGAAAGGCTGAGCATGCTAATTCTGAAGAAAAAGTTCAGACCTCGCATTAATGCAACAGCTTTCTGCTCTTCATTAGAGAAGTCTGACTTTTTCCAGGCTGCCTTGACATCCTTTATAAAAAATATACTATTTTAAGGAAACAGTCAATGCAGTTCTTACAGCCATTGCATCTTTTTCATGCTCATGCAGAAACCTTTAAAAATGGGGAACTTCATAGGTAGTAAAGATGGGATATGCTTGCCTGAGGTCCAAAGGATTTATTCTGAATTATTGTCAAAACCCATAGAATCCTAATATACATTATTAATATAGAATGAATATTCATCAGAGTAAAACAAAATGATTTCTCTTGAATGTCTTGAAATGAAAAAGTATTTATTTCAAATAAATCTTGGTTGCATACAACTTATGTCTTATTTGTATAACTTATAATTTAAATTTATAAGGCCATCAATCTCAAGATTCTTTGTGATACCCACTTTTTTTTTAAAAAAAAATAATCCTGTAATATAGACAATCAGTTTGAAAATAAGATGACAATAGCCAAAAAAATCGATCATAACATATTAGAAATAAAACAATTCAAGTGGAGACACATAAAGCAGAACCTGGGGGAAAAACAGATCTTCAAGACCTATTTAAGGGACATTGAGATTGATTTATTCCAACTATTCCAAAAAGAATGGTGACACATTTTGGATCAGCTGTAGTTTCAAAGTGATCTGTGTGAAATGCATTGTAATAATCCTCATATAAGGTGACCAAGCCATGTTTTTGAGAAGGAACTCTTAAGTCCAGGAAACGCTTCAGTTGGCATTTCAGATAAATCTAATCGGGGAACACCCCCCCCCCCCCAGTGCTTTTCTCGTAAGCCTTTCACAGGCTTGTGTGAAATTTGGGGCAGTTTGGTGCCGAATTGAATATTTGTATATGGCACATACAAACTATTTTCTTTGCTTTATATATATAGATAAGGAAGTACTCCCTTAAAAACGGTAACATTGAGATAAAAATGGTAAGGTAAGTAAGATAGATCAAGAATAAATATATCTGAAGCTTAAGTATTGTAATGTGAGTAAACCACAGGAAATATGCATCCAATAGTCTGATAATTATGTTATGTATTTAAAGCACAAGCAGTGATTGTGCTTTCTAAAAATGTTTCAGTAATAAAACAAGACATACATTTCGATTAAAGAAAAATCAAAGTATATTGTTTATTCATTTTATTTATTTATTAATTACACTTTTATGCCGCCCAACTCCTGAAGGATTCTGGGTGGCTTACAACATAGATAGCAATAGCAGCTTACAATAGCAGCAGCTTTACAATATGGATAACAATGGCACTCAGATTTTATATATTGCTTGTCAGAGCTTTACAATACTCTCCAAGCGGTTACAGAGTCAGCATATTGTCCTCAACAATTTGGGTCCTCATTTTACCAACCTTTAGAAGGATGGAAGGCTAAGTCAACCTTGAGCCTGGTGAGATTCAATTTGACAACCTGCTCAACAAGTCAGAAGTAGTCTGCAGTACTGCATTTAACCACTGCACCACTGCAGTGTATTGGGAAGGTATATTTACAACTAAAAGGAAGTAGTAGAGAAGACATCTCTTACTCTATACTCCAAAAACATCTAAGACTGAAAGTCTATGTAGCTATTATATTCTTCTTCTTCTATTGGCTTTGGAGTAAATTATTCATTGAATACCAAGCTGGTATAATTTTACTTGGGATTGTTGTTTTTTTATGGCCTGCTCCACAATTACTCCAAAGCCAATGTATTGTACTTCAATACACGTTCTACTTTGCAGCGAGTATCAAAAGATGAAATTCAGAAAATTAATTGGGAAGTAAAGCCAGATCTTTTGCTACGGACTATATTACTTATGAAATTATATTACATTAATTATCTTCACTTATAGTTGGACTAGAATTGTTGGATTAGTTGGACTAGAATCTCCCAATACATTTTGTCTTCCAAAAACAATTCTAAGGAAAAGAACAGTAACCTGAGTGTCATAGACAGGAGAAAAAACATTGAACAGTGTAACCTGCAATTAAATAAATATAACACAGATATTGCAAAAAATACCTTTGGCCATCAGACATTAAATAGTTCAATCTCGTTCTGCTGTCTAGCTTTGCTTCTGAGAAGTGTTTGGAATTATCATTTTCAAATTAATGAGGATCACCTGAAACTAGTTTCCACATTTGTTAGAAATGTATGGATTCTCAAATCAATGCAAAATACTTCATTAAAATCACTGGTAAATACTAAAAGTTTAAAAAAATACAATTAATTAAATTAATTAAATTACAGCAGTTAGAAAACATAAATATACACATGAGGGTACAAAGTAGTAAAATGAGCTATCAACTTTGTTACATTAAAACGACCATTCTCTGATAGTCAATTAATAAAATGTTCTATAGTTAAATCTGTTAATGGTGATTAAAATCTGCAGACTGTTAACACTAATTTGGCTACAAATAAGAGTTATTCTAGTATCCTTTCTTGTCAGACTTACTGTTTGCTGGAAGAATAATATATGGCAATCTTGAATTATCATTATCAGTTATATAAGGGAGGAGTCAACTACAACATTTACTTAATATATGTGGAATAGAGAATGAACTTCTCTTTTGATCACTATGAAGAGGATGGGGTAATACAAACTTCATGGTTTATAGTCATATAGTGTCTTTCCTTTTTCTCTCCATGTGAAAAGAAGTATGAAATAGAATCAAGCTCAATGCTGCATAGATAAATTAAAGCAAACTACTGAAATATTTGTTAATCAAGGAGACAAAACTTTCTGAGTATTTAAAAAGATCATGGTGTGAAAATCTATTGGAATCATTCAATGTATAGCTTGCTGGGAAGTTGGCAGAATTATCTAAATATCTCTTGGTAAGAGTTGCTAATCGGTCAAGATATAAAATGGATGAAGTCTAATCATTTCAGTGCTTCCGTGTTTTGATTCTTTGTGAAGATAACTACAGGGATATTTACACCTTAGTGAAGAAAAAAATGAGAAAAAATGTTTGAGAAAGGAGATATTATTAGAAAACATTATCAAGCCTGCAAACATGATAATTCTGAACAGAAACATATGAATTTAGAACAGGTCATTAGTCTAATCTCAAGCTCAGTATAGGAATTCACTAAATTATTCCCAATAGATGTAATCTCCATTAAAGGTGGTCCACTGTGATCCATCACAGTTTTAGGTAGCACCATCTTTTATTTTCAGGAAATTTTCCTAATACTTAGTCTGAATATATTTTAATTTCAACCTACTGGTTTTTATCTTAACTCAATGTCAGCATTCCGAGTAACACTCCAACCCAATAAACTCCAAGTCAAGCATTTCCTCAAAGTTCCATTTTATTAGAGTTGTCATATTGGCACATCTGAGAGTTCCTGGTTTTCCCTTTGTAATTGAAAATCAAAACCCCACCCCCTGCACACATCAGTCCATCACATGATCCAATCACTGGTTGTCCCAACTAGAGACATCCCTTCAACCACTCCTTGCCAGGTGCAGGATGACATGTCCTTGACTCAGAAGAAGAATGTTGTTATGTCTAAAATTCCACCTCACTATAATACCACCCTCCCAATTTCCCAGGCACTAAAATGTGGCAGCGTGTAAGCTTCTAAATTAAATATGGCTTCCAAAGCTGACACTCAGTTTCAAAAGGCACATCTACCTCTTATTTACTGTTAGCCATTTTGCTATGGTAAACTGGATTTTGTTTTTTAAGAATCTAATGCATTCTAAGAGGATTGGACTAGAAGACATCTAAGATCCCTTTCAATTATAAGTAACAAGCCAAAATTAACCAGCAAAAAGATAGGGAATGCTCAAGAGAATTTGTGCTGTTATTTTTGTACTGAAGACATAGTTCAGGAATGGGTCCTAATGAAAAGCAAGGGCCTCTTAACACTTCTGGTGCTAGGCAGATATCCTGGCCTTTCTAGATGGATGTTCTGTTTAGCTATTATAGGAGTTCTCTTCATTAATTTATAGGAAGCCTTTTATTATTATTATTTATAAGTAAATATAAAAAGAAAGCAGGAATGAACAATATCAATGCTATGAAGAAAAAATAACAGTAAAACCTTTTTTTACTGTTTTGTTCTTTAAAATGTTTGAAGATTTTTATTTGCAAAAGCTTTGGAAATGTTTAGATTGGACTTGGGCTGTCCTTGCTGATGCCTTATGTTTTCTATGGGAATAAATGCATATTTGATTAATTAATACTATGGAGTGTATCTTCAAAGTTCTTTGTTTCAGTGAATGCATGAATTCAAGTTGTCAAGGCTTATCATGGAAGAAAAAGAATAGTCTTCTGTCAAATTATGACTGAAAATATAGCACTTAAGGGACTGATGGAAGTCAGGAACGGGATTGATGCACAAGAAAAAGTGTCCCTAATCCTACCTTTTCAAATAAACCTTACTGTATAAGCAGACTGGTAGGTCCTTTGCCACACCATCATCTTAGTATTCATTGATCTGCAGTACAATCTATACTTCATACTCAGCCAATTTCTGTCAAAGCATCCCCCCCTCCCACCTTCATTCTACACCTCACTTCATAACTACGCAAAATATATTGGGAGCATTTCATACTTGGCAAACTGGTTCATGCACACCGTCATGTTTGGACAGTTAATAGTTTATGCATTATAAGTGTCGAAACAGTATGTATCATTAAACATGTCCATCTGGCAGTATTCACTTGCTTGACTAGAAATCATTCAGAAAATCACCACAGCACCTGCAGACCTTCCCTTTACAGTGCTTCAGAATTGATCTCTGAGATGGATACAGTCTGAGCTGCATTTTTCCTTTTATCAAATGGGTATTAGCATAATTTGCCTGCAAATGGAGCGTGAACACTTGCTTTTACTTCCTAGCACACTTTTTCTGCTTCTGAAATAAGAATGAACTACTGCATTTAAAGGAAAGTCTTTTTAAAATCCAGCAGGCTCCGTACATCCAGTTCTAGCTCTAGACATGCACAGCAATTTCAAAGAGAATATAAGTGGTGGCATAACTCGGGCAACAGCATCTTTATTTGGAAAGCTGCTCTTATGATAGGTTCCATCAGGAAGTATCTTAGCTAAAATATGTTATGAAGCATCCTGGTTCATGGAGAAGTGCTTCAAGCAGAATGGAAGACAGAGTGCATCACGGACAAAAATAATAATAATGAAGTGCTGAGTTATGTTTATTTTTCCTGCAAAGCAAGTTGAGTCTTTCCTGCCTTTGAAATGTAGTAAGTACAATTTCTTACACTAAGAACTTGGCAATTCATTCAACTGCCACTTTTCATGAAAGTTCTGATAATATCTGGCTTATTGCTATGTCTGCTAGAGGTAAGGAATATGTGCAGATTTTATAAGAAATATGAAAAACAGTGATACTAAAATAATCTCAGAATATATTTGCCTAGTGCTGTGTGCACATCTGTCTTTCAGTTTCTTTATTTTTTTTCCTTTGTGTGAAAAAAAATGACTTGTTTTCTTATATTTAGGAAGCTTTAAAATTCAGTTACATTGCTTTTGATGTTTTTTGTAACAGAACAGAATACCAAAGTTAGAAAGGACCTTGGAGGTCTTCTAGTCCAAGCCGCTGCACAAACAGGACACCTTATAATATTTCAGACAAATGGTTTCCAAACTATTCTTAAGAACCTCCAGTGTTTGAGCACCCGCAACTTATTTTATTTTTGCAAGGAAGTGAATGTGTTTCTGATACCAATACATATTGTATCCCTGCTTCACAGACTTTCTGGTTGCTTCTGTTTTTTTATTTGATAAGAATAATTACTTCAGGGTATTGCCACAGGACACTTTAAAACAAAAGAAATTGCACAAGAATCCCACACCTTGTTACTGAAAGTTGCTCTTTGAAAGAAAAAGAGTGAAAGGGAAAGTGGTGAGTAGAGTAGAGTGGAGTGGAATGGAGTGGAGGAAAGAATGGAAAGGAAAGGAAAGGAAATCTTTATCAAGTTGAATGAGAATGTCTGAAAACGTTACAGATTTTTTTTATCACAAAAGTATTTTTTCCTAAGTATACCCAATCCTCTCTCTTTGGCTAAGCCCAAGGGAAAAAAAGTTCAAATAAATGTCCAATTTAATATTGAGTGGTTCCTGGTCACACAGCCCTCGTTTCCTAAAATTTTACAGTATTTAAACAAGAATCTGCATGCATATATAAGCCTGTTCATGCTTATAGTTTTATATATGTATATGTGTGTCTATATGTGCAAATATAACTAATAATATTATGGGTAAAATGCTATATTCATTTTTACTATGAAGCATCTGATTTATCAAGGATAAATATGCCATTCTCAGATATAGCAATACAAATATGGATAGTAAATCTCAGCAAAAGATGAATCGGTGTTTAGAGAGTAGCACACATAGGCCTAGAATAGTGTATATAGGCTCTTATAGTCCAGGCCTACTCAAAAGAGCTGTAGCCATTGCCACAACATTTTTATTTAAAATTGTAAACTGTTTTTTCCCCTTTAAATCTATTTAGAGAGTGCTATTCTTCTATGCAAGAAAGTTCCAGCCAGCCATATGTACTATATTAATGTGTGATAAGGCAGGTGTTGTAGTATCTGATAAGGCATAAAGTAGTGTTTTTTAGATTATTATTTTATTTTTAATGGAATAATTTATTACCTGCTGACCCCCTCCCCGTGTTCTTTTGATAGGGTGTTTAATCAAATTTTAAGCTCTACTTAGTTACTTTTAAAGTATATCCTATGTAGGCAATGAAAAGTATGAGCCAGTTAGATTTTTTTATATAACTTATAGTTACTGTTCCAGCCCTCAACTTCCAGTTCAGGTTTCATATGGTAGTGTAGAATCATGGTTAAAAAAATTGGATTTGGAGTTAGGACCATGGTGGCTCACATGGTAAGATGCTGGGCTTACATGCCACTAAGATCAACAGCTCAGCGGTTCAATTCCTGAGGGTGATTAAAGTGTCCTGTGGCAATCCCCTGAGCAGGATCCCCCTGCTTGGGCAGGGGGTTGGATTTGATGACCTAAAAGGTCCTTCCAACTCTGTTAATATGTTATATTATTATATTTGTTATATCTATTGTCAGATATAAGCAGCAGCAATGTACATCTGAAGGCACTCAATCCCACATTCATAGAGATGCTTGTCATACAAGCTTCACAGATATAACACCAATTCTTTGTGTTTTGTTCAAATCAACAAACTTTGGGCCATTTTTCCTACCTTCAGTTTTGAGTCACAGAGGCAGTTGCACAATGTTTATGTAACAGCTTCATCAAAGTTTTTACCTCATGGGCTCATCATGGTTGCATGAAATGAGGGCATTTCCATAAAATCTGCACTGAGCAATTAAGGTGATATGTAAATGAGTAATGTGCTTGATAGAGGTGGCCTAGACAGGCAATGTTAGACATACAACCATAATGGATGCTGTTTATTATGTGTCATGTGGCTTACTCAATTTTATCACATTTTTACAGTAGTTTTTATTAAATAAAAATGGTAGTCATAAATTGGTTGCCACTATCATTAAGTGAACACCAGAATCATTAAATGAACCAATAGTGTGCTATGGACACAGTTTTTGCTAAAAACCGAAAGTGCCAGTTTTGACTAAAAAAGCAACAACAACCATAAAATGAACAGGGAATGGTGCAAGTGGCCATGTACATGGCTATATTGCCAAATACTCAATGTTCCATTACATGAACATGGAAGGGAGCCTAGCATCAGAATTTACAATCTGTTTTGTAAGTCCTGTTTTTCTGTAAGTCCTGACTGCTAAGCAACCAGTCAGATTGTGGACTGAATGAAAAAGAAAGATAAAAGTACAAAAGAAGGAAAGATAGAAAATCTGACCCTAATCCAATCCTAGTTTGAAAGTGCTTTGAAGACTTTGATACAAGGTAGCAATTAATGCAGCTTGATTCAGTGTATCCTAATCATTCATTAATTCATTAATTCATTATTTATTTATTTAATTTGATTTATACCCCGCCTCATTTCCCCAGTCAGGGGGAACTCAAGGCAGCTGACAACAAATTAAAACAATCAATTACAATGTAAAATCCAAAAAAATCCACCCTTCCCACTCATTCAACACTTTCAAAGAGAAGGGGGGTCATATGAATTCCAGGCCCTCCACCATAGCCAGGTCTTCGTAGCCTTGTGGAAGGCCAACAAGGAAGAGGTGGTCTTGATTTCCACCAGAAGCTGGTTCAAGAGGGTTGGTGTTCCCACAGAGTAGGCTTTAGCACGCTGGCCTTCCAGCCGACATTGTTTGGCTGACGAAACCCATAATAGGCCCTCTCTGTGGGACCTAACTGGGTGCTGGGATTCTTGGATTATCCATGATGTTCCATCATTGATTAGGGAGGGGGAGGTATGCAACTTGGGTGTCCTTCTGGATCCACAGCTGAAACCGGAAGAACATTTAGCAGCTGTGGCCAGAGGGACCTTTGTCCAGGTTCACCTGGTGCACCAGTTGCGACCCTTCTTGGACCAAGACGCACTGTTCATTGTTACTCATGCCCTCATCACCTCCCCATTGGATTACTGTAATGTGCTCTACATGGGGCTGTCCCTGAAAAGCATTCGAAAGCTTCAGCTGGCCACACGAGCAGTTATGGGTGTACCTCACTACACTCATACCGCACCACACTTGTGTGAGCTGCACTGGTTGCCACTTAGCTTCTGGGTGCTAATTCAAGGTGCTAGTTATGACCTTTAAAGCCCTACATAGCATAGGATTGGGCTACTTACAAGAACATCTCCTGCCGCCGTTTGGCTCTCAATACCTGGTGAGGGCTCACAGAGTTGGCATCCTCCAGGTACCATTGGCCAAACAATGTTGACTGGCATCCCCATGGAGGAGGGCCTTCTCTGTGGGTACCCCGGACCTCTGGAACGAACTTCCTCTGGGGATCCGGATCATTCCCGACCTGTTGACCTTCCGCCGAGCCCTCAAGACGTGGCTCTTCCTGCAGGCTGCATTAGGTTAATACCTTAAAGATTGTTTTTTAAAGGGGCTTTAAGGGTTTTAAATTATTTTAATGTACTATAAATTATTTTTATATTCCTTTTATGGTTGTAAGCTGCCCTGAGTCCTTCGGGATAGAGCAGCCTATAAAGGTTATTAAAATAAAATAAATAAATAAATAAATGACATAACAAAGCAGAGCTACCACCATCATATCTACATCTGCCATACAAAATTCTGGGTTCAACCTAAAGAATTATTTGTTTCTGAAAACAAAACAAAATTTGCATAGACTAAGAACAATAACTGAATGTGGAACCACCAAAAGACCTAAAATGGATAAGTTATAACCAATGTGTTTCTCAGCAGCAGAAATAATAATAGGCAGCTCAAATGTTTTCATAAAATGAACCATTCAATTAAACTTGTATTAAAGTATTTGGCTTCCCTGTTCCACAAGGATGAGTCCAGACCTTCATAGGATAACATATTCACCTTCTAAGATACTTGATAGTGAAATTTAGTGAATTAATACAAATATGCTGCCTACAAATCATGAAGCAGATAAGATATCTGGCTTGTGGTGAAAGATTAAAAAATGTACTGGGTTAAGTGACACCTGTTACTTCGGCCAAATCTAAATGGTAGTCACAAACTTATGGAAGAAAAAGTCATTGTTGCTTTGTTTAGCCTTTTCAAATGCCAGATATAATAAGAGAGGTGAAAATCCATAGGAAGCCTCTTTTGATTGTATGTTTCTGTGCTAGTTGGACTGATCATTATCAAGATGGGATGTGTTAAGACTTTAAAGAAGTTCAGTTTGAGGCAGCAATAAAAGTCAATCATGTTCAGACCTACATTTGCTACATTTAAAATACGTGTGAAATGAGAAGAGAAACATAATCAGAAATCCTGGAAGCGGCTAAAAATTGGCTGAAAACTTCCAAAATCAATTTATTATTAGCTTTTTATAGTAATTCAAAGATGGAAAAAATAGTTTATATGAGTACACTAAGATGGAGTAATAATAAATAAATTACTGAACTATTACAACAGCATTAAGTTGGTGACTTGATGAACCGTCCAAATACTTTTAATTGGCACTGGTGAGCCAGGAACCAGTTGGTAATTTGAGAGTGGTATAGTAAGATCTTGAACTACAACAGGGAGAAGTAGACCTTACAGACATTGCTGTAAGTCCAATCTTAGTTATGAAAAGTAACTAGCTGACTTTGGGCCAGTTATACTTTGTCTACTCAACGTACCTCAAAAGTTGTTTTGATGAAAAATTGGAGAATAGAGTGCTTTACCGTGAAATAATGATAGTATATAAGTCTAATAAGCACTTATAACCCACATTGTGGTTTTAAATGGAAAGGATACTTGAATTAATGCCAGTTCAGAATCTGCTTTGTAAGTAAAATAAGCAGGAGCAAGAATAAATTTTGCCTAATCATGGAAGAGTGATGTAATTCTGACAATATGTGATTAGGAACTTAAGCTTGCAGCAATGTCAAAATTAAAGGATATATTCATAGCTGAAGTTTATATATTATTTTTTGTGCTTTTAATATTTTATTGTACACAACTTAGAAATATAAAGATTGTTTACAGTTTTTTTGGGGGGTGATGTGAGGTGCTTGGATTACATAGGGACGCGATGTCTCCATAACTGTATAGCACTTCTAATTGGATGAGTAAGATTCAGGTGCATAGTAAACAATTGTAATCCTTTAGGTAAGGGATGTCAAACTCACGTTGTCATGGCAGCATCACGTACGTGATGTATTGGGACTTTTATCCCGTTTGCTAAATTGGGCATGGGTGTAGCTGGTGTGTGATGCATCCAGCCCGCAAACCGGGAGTTTGCTTTAGGTTAACAAATCTATGTTAATGAGTGAAGAAAGGCTGTAATATGAATATAAGGCAAAACAAACAAATGCATCAGATTTCCAGTTAATGTCAGGCTGTTACAGCTGCTTAACTTTTTGTCTCACACTTTGAAAATATATAAGAACAATGTTCATGTAAACAAACCAAAGCAAATCTGTCAGCACTCATAAAAATTGCAGAATCTATTTTTGTAAGTTTAAGATGACAATTATATCATACTTTTGAGTTCTATAAAATCCATATGATGAAGTTGTGAGTCAGAGCTGTTCTTCAATTTTAGGCAGCCAATCTAGAATTGTTTAGTTATGGGCTCGACAAAAAAAATCTATTAAGTCTAATTGCACCTATTAAATAAATGATTCATTATGCTGTGTAGAAAAATGTCCATGTGTTATCACCAATATTTTTTTTTTCATAATGTTAACCAAGACCTTGATGATTAGAAATGAGATCCTAGAATACTGTATCCAGTTTTGGTCACCACACTATAAAAAAGATGTTGAGACTCTAGAAAAAGTGCAGAGAAAAACCAGGATGATTAGGGGACCGGAGACTCAAAGATATGTAGAACGGTTACAGGAACTGGGCATGATTAGTCTAGTGAAGAGAAGGACCAGGTGAGACATGGGAGCAGTGTTCCAATATCTGAGGTGGTGCCAGAGAGAGGAAGGGGTCAAGCTATTTTCTAAAGCACCTGTAGGCCAGACAAGGAACAATGGATGGAAACTGATCAAGGAGAGATTCAACCTGGAAATAAGGAGAAATTTCCTGGCAGTGAGAACAATCAACCAATGGAGTTTGCCTTTGGAAGTTGTGGGAGCTTCACCACTGGAGGCTTTCAAGAAGAGATTGGATTTCCATTTGTCAGAAATGGTGTAGGGTCTCCTGCTTGGGCGGGAGGTTGGACAAGATGACCTACAAGGTCCCTTCCAACTCTGTTAATCTGTTAAATGTTCATGCAATATGCAACCAATGTACAGTCTACTTTGAATATTGTGATAATTGTGTGGTAATTATGCAAATCAATCATGTTAATGGGGTAATTATTTGCTTTTTGTCTGTTCCCAGCAATATCTCAGAAATTTGGAAGCATTTTCTTCCTGGCCATTTGCTTTACAAGCTTGCCAGGAGAGGTGTAGGAAGCTCTGTGGTCTGAATTTCCAGTCCTCATGGCTCAGCATCTGTTCAATTAATTTGCAACTGAATGTTCCAGGTGTGGTAGGAGTTTCTTGATTTTATGCAAGACCAAACTGTGTAGTTAGCTGCTTAAAACAAATCAGCCTTTCTTAGTTTGTAACAAAGCTTGTACTTAGCTAGATGAACATACCATATTTTTCAGAGTATAAGACACTCTGAAGTATAAGACGCACCCAGCTTTTGGGGAGGAAAGCAAGGGGGGGAATCTGCCTTTGCCTCCCAGCAATTTGTCTTCTTTGCTAAATCAGGCTGAAACTAAAACTGAACAGAACAGGAGACAAAGGTGGGGGGAAATCTGGGAGCCAGAGGCAGATTTTCCTCCCCTTGTTTTCCTCGCCAACAGCTCACAACAGATGATTGGGGCTGCTCATGGTGAATCAATCTGTGCTGAAACTGAAACTAAAACT